>JAEANM010014254.1:0-14076 GCA_017656035.1 Myanophis thanlyinensis
AGAAACAACTGCCTTATTTACAGGATTAACCCTGCAAAGTGGGGAAAAAAAACCAAAAGGAGATTTCTTCTAATAACTGGTTCGCCAAACTGCTTATAATTGTTACCATCCATTCTATAGAACCGGTGCAAACCAGCTGACTTTCACCTCTGGACCATTCTTAATTTCTTGGGCTATAAAGGTAACAGGAGAGAGACATACTCTCAAACTTGCAAAATTCTGTAAATGTAATTGGTAGATCTGTAGCTAATGTAATCTAAATAAAATAGAATTAGTTCTTCTGGATGTGCTTCTTGTCAGGATTGTTTCACACGGCTGATACAATAATTTTCTATTAATGCATTCTGATATTTCTCTGTGAAAGAGAACTTTTTGGTTTTTTTTTTTACATGTTTGCTCTTTTGAGTTCTATTTGAACTCCAATAAATTCCATCCATAGCATTTCTCCAGGGTCCTTTTGGCTTCCAGAAAAGTTTTTTCCCCACATAAGACTGAAAACAGGATATTTCAGCAGGGCTACATTTATATTGATCAGATAACTGGTCCCTTATGAGAACAAAGCCAATTCAGCTATGTCCAGATTATTTATTTATTTATTTGTTAAATTTATTAGCTACCCATCTTGCTATACGATAACTCTTATCTCAGAGTTCATCTCAGTTACAGAACTAAGAATTCTAAATGTCCAGGTTAGAGTCTCTCCAGGTTTTTGGCAAATATATTTCTTATCATCTATGGTCTTATGCTTTTAAGTGAAAATGCTTTTAATTGAATTTACACATAGACCTCCAGGAGGCAGGTATTATGTGATTGGTCTCACTAAATTATCCAATACAGCTAGCCAGATATTGTTTTGTGATATAATGTAACATCTGTATCTCTGTGGTCTGAAAACTCAAGGAAGTAGCCTTTCATTTGCAAAATACCTTATCTGCTATTGAACTTTTCCTCCTGTTGAATATTGTGGTGTATGTGTGCTGGTCAGGAGGGCCTGGAGAAAACCTTTTCTGTTTGGTGGATAAAAAATATATAAAGTCAACTCATTCTGAAAGTACCTTTTTTAAAGTGTGCTATAAATACATTACTCATAAATACTTAGCAAAGAATGTGCACTGTGTGGCAAGTGGTTGCTTTCATATGGTGTAAAGCTTCTGCCTTTTTAATTTGTGCATCTGGAATACATTGCTATTCATAGTGCTACCATATGAACTATGGTAACTGTAATTCAATGAGAAACATCTCTCGTTCTTTCGTTCTTTCTTTTTTTTTGCAACGACTCCCTGTCCCCAGCTCTAAGTAATTGGTTCCACTGTTAAATTTCTCTTACTGTCACAAAGTGATTCTCCTCCACTCCCATCCGCAACATGCCTTCTTTTAAACTGACTGCATGGAAATATACTTGTGATCATACAATCTAAAATTCTATTTCTCTTCTTTGCAGCCACACCACTCTTCTTCCTTATATTCAGTTTGCTTTCAATTACTATTTTGAGATCTTTTTCACAAGCACAATTACCAAGCCCTACTTGTGAATTGAATTTCTATTTCCTAAGTAAAGAACAAATCCACATGCAACCTTCCCATTCTGGGAATTATTACCCATTCCTCAAACTTTTCAGAAGCTCTTTCAAATATTCCAACCTTCACTGCAGGGTTGCTGCTGATTTGATCTTCAGGGAAGGCAGGGGCCACCATCAACAAACACCATTTTGAGGCCACCCATGGCTTCACTTCACATGAAGTCAAAACCCATAACATTTCTAGTCAAAGCAAATATAAATTGGTTCTAGACAGAGGAGGTACTCCTGCTTGCATTTTAAGAACTAGACATTTAAGTCTTTAGAGGTCAAAACCAGAACGTTGAATTGCATTTGGAGGCTTACTGGAAACCACTAGAGTGTAATGTACTGTAATAAATTTCACTGATTGCTGCTTCCAATTAGCCATCAAAAATAGCTTTAAAATATTGCAGTATTTTATATGGATGGTGATAAGAGCATGACATTTCACCAGGTCTGGATTTTTAAGTATATAAATAAATAAATCAATAAATAAATCCAGACCTGGTGAAATGTCGTGTGTGTATATATATAAAAATAAATCCAGACCTGGTGAAATGTCGTGTGTGTGTGTGTGTGTGTGATCAAATTTGCAAATTCCTGGCTTCTTTCATGTAATTTTGATTCCTCCATATAATTTCTATCACTAAAAATTCCCAGAATGGGTAACAAGGCTGTTAAGTTGAAAATCAATATAAGTTATTGAAACACCTGTTAGAATAGACAATAGACACGTTATGTAGAGTTGGCATCAGATAACTGCCTTGGAGAGAGTTTCCCATTTTCAGGGCATCATCCTGGAAACAGCCCTTACATGTTAACTTTCAATAAACCCCTTCTAATAAAAAGACAACATGAAGGTTCTTTTCCAAAGACTGAAACCAGCAAAACTGAAGGAAGTATACATTAAACAAATAAGCATTAGCAGGATGATGCAGGAAGAACTATTTTTTCTTGGTTCCCAAGTCACTTATGGCTTTGCACATCATCATCAATATCTTTGGCTCAGTAGTATACAGGTAAGAGACCATGGTCTTTTAGGGCTGGAGCTACAAGATTCTTGATAGAAGTTTGTGGCAAGCTATTTTAATTTTCGCATTATTTAAACCACTCCCCTTTATTAAAAGAAGAGCACCTTTTCTGCTGTGGCACCCATCCTCTGGAAAATCATCCCCTGAGAATTTAGACTTGCCCCTTCTTTTGTTGCAGGGCACTAAAAACCTGGCTTTGCCATCAAGCTTGATATGCTGATACTATAAGTAAGTCCATGACATAGCTGGTATGAGTGGTTGTGAGTCATCTTGGGCATTATTCCTAGGTTATTTTTGTTGCTTTAAACTCTGGATATTTTTATTGTTTATTTTTATTTTGTTCTAAATAGATAATCACTTAAACATAAGTCCCCAGTATCTGCAGCTGCCAAACAAGCCATCCCAGTCCTAGGAAGCATTAACAGAGGGATAGAATCAATATCGTATGAAGTGTTAATATCATTTCATAATGCCTTGGTAAGAACACACTTGGAATATTGCATCCAGTTTTGTTGCCCTAATAGTTTTGGTCCTCTAGAAAGACTGCAGAGAAGACTGACAAAGGTGATTAGGGAAATGGAGGTTAAAAATACAAAGAAGGTTGCTGGAACTGGGTATATCTAGTTAAAGAAAAGAAGGGGTTGATATGATAGCAGTGTTCCAATATCTATGAGGCTGCCACAAAGAAGAGGGGATCCAACCTATTCTCCAAAGCTCCTGAAGGCAGGACAAGAAGCAAGGGATGGACACTGATCAAGGAGAGACCCAATCTAGAACTAAGAAGAAATTTCCAGTTTCTTCTAACAGTTAGAACAATTAATCCCTGGAATGACTCCAGAAATCCTGGGTGCTCCAACACTGGAGATTTTTAAGAAAAGATTGGACAACATTGTCTGAAATGGTGTAGGGTTTCCTGCTTGAGCTGGGGGTTGGATTGGAAGTCCTCTAAAGTCCCACTCTACTCTGTTATTCTGTTATTTTAATTATGCACCACCCAGAGTTATGTATATGAAATAGGCAGCCTGCCCATTTACTAAAGAAATACATAGTGTTATTTCTAAAATACAGAGACTTTAAATGAGGCAGTAACATTTCTGAATTTTTCTCTTTAACATTTATTCTCGCTAGAATTGTAGCTCGTGTGTGGCTGGCTATAAATCTGTAATATAATACCTAGTTCCCAATGTGGCCAGTTGAAAAGAGGACAAGTATTTCAGTTTCTTCAATAGTTATACTATTGACAATATACTCCAGACAATAGTTATCCTATCGAAGAGGAAAAGCTAGCAGCTGTAGCTATGTATAAAATGTTCTTCTCAGCTGTTAAAAGAACTCTGTTCCTTTTTTGCATCTTCTTCTGCATTTTAGTTTCACTAAAATTTGCATTCATAGAACTTGCGTTTCTCCTAAAAAAAGAAGCCCAGTGATATCCAAAAGACTTACTCTACATGTATAGGATACCAGCCTCAGTTTTGCTTTCAGAATAAACTTTTTTGGGGGGAATTTACCAGAATGGTTAAATTCTTTATGAGCTGGACTAAACAGTCTATAGTTAGAATCCATGTACTAGATTGGATGTTTTTCCAGTTTCAGTGGCTTGGGGATTGTAAATATGTTAACTCTATTGATGGTTAGCCTTTCTACATTGGGGTGGTTTGTTTGTTTGTTTTGCAAACATTCTGGTTTGGTCATCCGAGATTAAAGGCTCACCTAGAAAACCTTGCAACTGTACCTTCAATGTACATTTTTCTGTGATCCTTGTGTCTACTGTGTAGAACATTGCTCAGAGGAAATGTACGAAAACAACTGCTTACAGAGGAAGTTGAAAATGCACATATTGGTACATTCCAGGTCTGGGGCACATTTAATAAAACATATACGAAATCTCAAGCTTGGAAAAGTACTCTGTCCTAGCCAGTTTTCTAAATGTCAATTCTACATTGGCTAAGGGAAAAGAATCTTAGACTTCCAGTGGAAGAAATGATAGACTGAAGACAAAAGGTAAGCCAGTGACTACAATAAAGAACAAAGAGCCAGTGAGTAGATTGGATCTTCAGAATCTTTCTGGATAAGGAGGGGATGGAAGATTGTCTACATGTACTCAAAACAGTCACTCCCAATGAAGAGACCACAAGGCAGCAATTTCTGGTGGATTTTGAGCACTGGGGCATGATGGGAATAACCATTTTTGCAACCATGGTTGACGCTTTTTAAAAATCACTAAGTTTGCAAACTTTTTTTTCTAATCATATTTGATAAGTGCTTGCTAACTATTTTTAATCTATTAAAAACCTTTGAATTAACAAATCTCAAAAATGCAGGTGAATTTGACTTCAATCTTTGATGAAATGAAATCAAAACTGACAATTGTAAAAAAAAATGAAATATCAATAAGCTAAAGAAGACTTTGATGGTAAGTGATACCTCACAGACTGGAAAGAAACACATTGAAATGATGGTCTGGATGAGTTCTTGGGTACTATGATAGGTGAAACCCAAAGACTGACTTTCTGACCTTACTCAGAAACATCTTGGCAAAAATTAATAAGATTTGCTACATTTTTTATATCTTCAAGGAATTTACAATAATCTTAGTGATGCCCTTCTGTATATTATCCTTCTAAGAGGAGAAAGCATGATGAATAGTAATTGCTCCCAGCAATCCAGTGGACTAAGTGGGTGGCAGGATTTTCATACAGGTCTCCTAGTTTCTTGCCTGGTGCTGCAACAACTTTGCACCACTGGCACTCATTGTTTATATCCTGTATCTAAGTAAAAACATCCATGAGTCCAAGTGTTAAGTCAGCTTTGCAAAGTTTTTGTATAGCCATAGCACTTAGACTTATTTACTGCTCCATAGTGGTTTACAGTACCCTCTGAGTAGTTACAAATGTCAGTATATTGCCCCCAGCAATATGAGTTCGCATTTACTATCCTTGGAAGGAAGGCTTAGTCAATCTCCAACCCCATCAGGATCAAATTTCTGGCTGTGGGCAGAGTTAGCTTGCAATACTGCATTCTAACCAGTGCGCCACCACAATTCCTGTATCTTTTATCCTATTGTATCTTTGATTGACTCCATTGCTCATCCCAGCTGCAGCTAAAACATTATATCTCTGCATTACCAGATGAGTGTACTACATATGGTTAGTACTGTACTATCAGGAAGTGACATAGTAAGTTGAGGCAATCATTAGGCAATGAATTACCTCTGCATGCTAATGAAAAATATGAGAATGTGAATGTTTCCTGCTGTAGAACAGAGATTGTGCAATCTATGAGTGCGTTTGGAACATTTATTTGTTCAGAAATCATGCTGCTAAATTCAATGGAAAAACACAAACTTGGAAGTTTTTGTTTTAAAGGTTTTTGTGTATCAATAGCCTCTCCCAGTGACAAAAGTTCATTTAAAAAACCAGTCCTTCTTCTATGTTGATATCACCATTTCTGTCAGGCGTGGCATCAAGGCTCTGAAAAATAATTAAACATCAGCCTTCCTCTTTTTTCTTTTAAAAATGTAGTCAAGAAAAAAAGGGTGTGTTGAATGGGATTCTTGTTCCTCTCCCTCCTTTTTCCTACCCAAATTTCACCTTGGTCTAGGTGGTGGCTTTCCTTTTTCTGACCATATTTAGCAACAATCCACATGGGAAATACAAAGTAGAGAAAGAGTTTCCAGGACCAATGGATTAAACTTCCTTTTTTTCTACCCTGACAGAAGAAAATAAGACAAAAATGAAATGATGATGTGCTATTGAACTACTGAGTGTGCTTGCAAAGAATATTTGTTCTAATGTTGCAGAGACCAATCAAATAAACCATTGTGGGTGTGATTTAAAATGTCCTAATAATTAAAATAACCACTGTGAGTTAAATTTGCAGGACTCTATTGGAAATGAATCATTTCATTTTCTCTAATGGAAGAACTAATCCTGACCCCTACTAAACATTAATTTCCTAAACCAACTAAGGTCCGTTCTAAATATCAGTAGGGTAGTTAGATAAAGGAAACGACAGCATTTACAGAGAGAGCTGACATTTACATTTGTGTGATAAGTTTCTGAGACACCTTTATTCTACATTAGAGTGAATGCCTCATAAATGGTACAATTTATACATCAAATAAATACATTTATTTGCAGTTACAATTGCTGTTTCTCCTTACTAGACAAATATTTGCTAAGCATTCATGATTTAACTGTAGTATTATCCTCCACCCAACCCACCCACCCCCACCGCCTTGCTACTTCTGCTTCTTTAGTAAAACATTTTGTGGCTTTTATCTCTGACATCAGCCACCCCATTTCTGAGAACTAAACAGAAACTGTGCACAGCCTATAATAAGATTTATGGACAGCTTCTGATCAGGCCTCCATTGCTTCCAAAATCTTCTACCGTCTTACACGTACTTTCAAGTGGGGAGGAAGATCTATGCAGATGATATTACAACAGGTGTCCTGGTATAAATTTTAGTTTTTATGCTCTCATTGTAATTATATATGTATACTGTCTCAGCAAATAGTTAACCAGTTTGGACCACTTTCAGGATATACATGGAAATGACACTAAGGAATTACTCATTCAGTCCTCCATGTTGTGAGTTTTCTGGGACCCAAGCACTTTACAACAGAGGATTTGTTTTCTTTGAAAGAAATCATGGAAGATTAAAGTCATTTACTGGAGCAAATGTGAGCAGATGCCAGCTCAAACTCACAGCAACTCATCCGATCCTCACCTCTTTGTAGACTGTCTCCACCAAAGCTGAAGCCTGCTTGCTTTCATGCAAGCCTCTGCATAAGCACACCTGGCAGGAAGGGAAACAGATACTGCCTACTCCAACCTTTCTTCTTTTGCAGCTACAGGCAGTCATTCTCATAACACAAAGTACTTGATCATTTCCTAGATGTATTGCTGTAATTTTCATTTGGCTATCTATTGGTTCTCTTCCCCTGTTTTTCTCCCATTCAAAAAGCTTTATTGAGTTAAAAGGGTTCTTAAGATTATTCTACTCAAACTCTCATTTTGATTGATTCATTTACTGTGCCATCAAGTTTTTGACTCTTAGCAACCACATAATCTGCTCCAATTAGGTCTTTCAGACCTTCCAAGGGTGCACCCATTGCCACTGTAACAAAGTCCATCCATCATACATCTAATCATCCTTTTTTTCTCCTTCCTTCCACCTCTACCAGCATTAAAAACTTCTTTAGGGAGCTAAATGTTTGCATAATGTGTCCAAAGTAAGATAATTTCTCCCTGATGTTGTGTGTCTAGACTGATTTGTTCAATGATCCATTTTTTTCACTGTCCATGATATTCTGAGGGATTTTTTTTCCCAACGCCAGAGTTCAAAAGTGTTAATATGCTTTCTATCTGCTTCTCCAAAATCTAACTTTTACTTCCATAAAGTGTCACAAAGTGTTACTCTTGCTTGCACTATTCTGATTCTTAACCACTCACATTATTGGGATATTATGACAGCAGTTCCCAAATTATTTTTTTAATTCAAGTGAATTTGAAATAGCTTTTGTTGAAACGGGTCTGTCATTCCCACAATGTTAATTTAAAAAAATTAACTGGATAGGGGCATAGAATTTAGTAGAATAATTCAAGTAACAGAATAGCACTTCAAAATCTTGGATTCAAATCCCTACTCAGTCATGAACTTTATTCTCCAGAAGAAGACATCTATTCAGAGAAGCTGGCTCAGCAGGCATCATGAGATGTTCTAAAAATGGTAACAATGGAAAAGAATAATCAGTTTAGCTTCCTTGCATCTAAGCCAGAAAAGAAATCTGGAAGTCCTTTGAAATTCTCAGGAATAGCAGCATCTGCATGGATTTGCATCACAGCTTCTGCTTTCAACAATGAAAAACACATAAACAGACTTTTCAATAACATTCATATGGTGTCATTTATCTGAGAAATTGCTGAAACAGAAGCATAACCAGAAAAACTGTCATTATAAAAGTTTCTAGTTAATGCAAATTCAGTTTCTGGGATCAACACCATCAATCTGCTTCAGGCCTTGTACTGTTACTCTTCTTTTCCAAAGTTATCTTCTGACTCGCAATTTGAATCTCAACACTGCATTCCCATTTGCATCTGATACCTGGACTTCTCATTCATTGACTCCAGGTTGTTTGGAAAATTTCTTTCTTTGTGAGCACTTTATATTTATATTGTTTTGTTAATTGTTCTGGTGTAATCTAACAATTTTGAAACTTTCACGACAGTCTAGATGTGACTGTTTTTCAATGAAGATGAATGAAAGATTCTACATATATGTGGAATGTTTTTTTTACCATATATGCCCTTTGGGATCTTACTCTTATTATTGTAGTAAGTTTTTACAGTGGAAATAAAAAAGTTTCTCTCTTTCAGATTCGTCTGACTTGAATGACACTGAGAAGACTGAACTAGAGATAATGAAGAAGCATCAGAAAGACTTTCTGGAAGACATTCAGGTAAGAATCACTTTGGTTCGCCAACTAGATAGGGTAGGCTACAATTCGCAAAATCCCATTCCATATGCCTATTGACTGTGGAGTGGAAATTGTAAGAGGTCTTGTCAAGAGCATCTGGACTGCCCCAGGTTGGGGATGGCTGAGAGAAGGCAAAGGATTATCTGAATCAATAATGTAGCTAGGTAATTTTTGACCCTGGATTTAATAGGGCTATAGATAGTATAAAAAGTCTGATAAAGTCAAATGTATCGCATTGAGTAAGCTATTTTCCTGTGAGATAGAACAATATATCTGGATAATGGCTATGCTTCTGGCATTATTACTAGAAGTTTGTTGCATGGCCATCTGTACTTGGCCTGTGACTTATTGATTTCCACATATATTTTTCATCTGTATCATGGAAATAATAACAATATACCTTGACAGCTATTTTAAGGACAAATGAATGTGTGTATTGCACCTAAGCGAAATGGCTGAAAAATGCAAATATCTGTTCATTTGGCATGTAATTGGTTGGGGTTTTTTCACCATCTACTCTTCTCTACATAATATTTGGAAAGCATTCGGTGTGGTCAGTGTCTTTCTCACTGTATTAATTCTCATTGTTTTTCTTGCTTCCAGAAAATAAATCAAGAGATTGCTGAAATATTTCTGGAGATTGATCATTTCCAACAAGCACAATCATGTTGAGGTGCCAGTCACATACATACATACATACAATAAATGTAAAACAAAACTAGGAAATGCTGGATGTTCCACACAGAAGTTCTCTTTGGATATAAAAGGGGAAAAGGATTTTTTTCCTGTGCTACCCATAAATACAAGGGATCTTCAGAATAATTTATACAAAGGCAGAGGTGAAATTCAGCAAGTTTTTAGAAGAAATCTCCTTTTGTTTTTTTCCCACTTTGCAGGGTTAATCCTGTAAAGATTAACGTTACAGGGTTAATCCTGTAAATAAAGCAGTTGTTTTTAGCCTGATCTTTATTGCCTTGCTCACAGAAACTGCCTCTCCCCTTATTACATTGTAACTTTGATGAAGTTTAATTCTGTGCTTGGTGATGTTTAATCCTGTGGCCACACCCACAGAACCAGTAGTTTAAAAAAATTGAATTTCACCACTGCAAAGAGGGTATTTCCTTTTGCAGCTAACAGCCTTTACTATGTTGGTTGAATTAGTGAAAAATTGAGTTTAACCATGATCCAGAATGCTGACTGGGGAATCTGAGAGTTGAAGTCCATATATTTTAAAAGTTGCCAAAGTTTGGAAATCACTGAATTAGGTACTTTAAGCAACATATGCTAAGGGAAAAGCAGCAGCAGTGAAACTTAAGAGCACTCAGAGTTGTACAGCTTGCTTTGCATCCTAACGTCTGTTTGATTAATCTGTTAGTCTGAAATGAGAATGGCCGTTCTGTCACTTAACTCTGCCTGCAATTTGTAACAGCAATTCTTGGATTTTTTTTTAAAGTTAGATATAGGCTGCCTGTCTCAGGTATTCAGGACCTGGGAGAGCTCCATAGGAAACTGATCCAATAAAAACAGCTGGATTTTATATGCACAAGGAACACAAGCAATCTAAGTGGTTTTTAAAGCAAGACAAATGCAAAATGTTTCTCCTTTAAATTCTAAATTTAAATTACTATTTTGGTTTGCTTATTTGGTTAGGACAGGCATATCTTTATGAACAATTATATATCATCAACTTCACAAATCAGTCATAAATTTTCTTGAAAACATTACTAATCCAAAATTACAAAAGTACTTAGTCAAACAGTTTAAGTGCTTAAAGAGTCTTCTAAATCCAAGCAATATATGTAATAGAAACATCGATTTGAAACATAAGATTACAGAGAGCAAGACTAGTATATGTCTTATTTATACTATGCTATAGTGGTAGTATGTAATACAATAGAAATATTTATTTCTATACCAGCTTTATTATTTTTTATAAATAACTCAAAGTGGCAAACATATCCAGCATACCTTCTTCCTTCAATTTTCTTCAGAAAAACAACCCTGTGAGATGGGTGGGTTGAGAGAGAGAGTAACTGCACAAGACGACCTAGTTGCCTTTCATGGCTAAGGTGGGACTAAAACTCACAACCTCTGGCTTTCTACCCTGAGGCCTTAAGCCAGGGGTGGGCAATTATGGCTCCTTCATGACTCGTGGACTTCAAGTCCCAGAATTCCTGAGCCAGCCATACTGGCTCAGGAATTCTGGGAGTTGAAGTCCATGAGTCATGAAGGAGCTGTAATTGCCCACCCCTGCCTTAAGCACTACACCAGTGGTGGCGAACCTTTTACTTACCGAGTGCCAAAAAGTACATGCTTTGTGAATGCCATCCACACTTGCATGTGGCTCCTCCACATGCACTGCATATGCAGCCGCACCATCTGTGCATGAATGCAGCTTTTGCACATGCAATGCACTCATGCACACATGAGCAATTGCGTGCACATGTGCAGGAGAGCTCCGAAAACCAGCTAGATTTCCTGCTGCAATTGCACGCGTGCACAGCAGAGGCATGAAGACCAGCTGGGTCTCTGCAATCGCACATGCGTGAATACACAATTGCATGTGCATGCTCAGCTGGAGGTAAGTTGGCCAACAGCTTGTGTTGGCTCTGCATGCCACCTGTGGCACCTGCGCCATAGGTTCGCCATCACAGCACTAGACCAAACTGATTTTTGTTTTATTGCTTATAATATTGCTTATAATTAATTAACTGTTTTGCATGAAAAGCTCCATAAGATGGGTATAGAGCAACACCAGGAGAGATCTGCTCTGCTCCATACTGTTCCTTTTATTTCATAAGTTAGTAATGTTTAATTTGTACCTGTATTTTGTCTAATATAAAACAAGTGAGAACTGAGATTTAATGTGTCTAAAATTAAGTACATCAGTTATATCAACTGAACTTGAATGCATCCAATGGGGGAAGTTTGGTGTATATTTCTGTGGCTTAGCAAACAGCTAGAAAAGACAGAAGGTGGCTTTCCTTTGTTTCTCCCTGAGCTCTGATCCTATCTATCTTTATATTTGCAGCAAACTTATTCAGAGGGATAAGAACTTGAGCACTGGACGGAAGAGATTTAATATGGATCCTGATAAGGTAGGAACAAGTCTATATTGAGATTTCAATTTAAGATTTAGGTCTTTGACAACCTGAGCTTTCATGTTTCAAAAGGCTAATTTCAGGAAGGAAGGAAGGAAGGAAGGAAAGAAAGACAGAATTACTCTTCTGCCTACCATCTCTCAAAGCCAATCTGCATCTTAGGAACCAGCTCAAATAGTAGCTGAAACAGAGATGATGGTACTTGGCATGGATGGTAAGAGGGTGAGAAAAATTAGTTCTCTTTCCCTCTGCCATTTTATGGCATAATCCGCACCCAGTTATCTATTGTTTACCATGCTTTTGAATATGGGCTTAATGGTCTCCGATAAAAGCACTAAAGCTTTTATTCCTTTTGATCATGGATTTAGTGCATTAAACCTCTGTCAAAATGATCCCCATTGTCAGAAAATAGTTGAGCCCCTGTTGAACTCAGGTCTGCAAAATATTTGCTCAAAGTCAGAGTGAATTTTGACGAAAGATTATTAAATCTGCCAAACCAGCCATTGGTAAAAATTCAACACCTCCCAATCTGTATTCTTCCAATAAAGAGTGTAATTGATAGTTGTTTTCAGATGATGATAAGAGGAAGGAAAACGTCTTCCTTTGCAGGAAATTCTCCAAAGCCCTTTCTTAATATACCCCATGGGTAATAAATAAGCATGACACCATTTGGCAGCATTGTGCCAATAGAAGAATAGGAAACTGATGGATGCAGCAACTTTAAGGCCAATAAAGTTTTTGACTGGCTTAAAGATTGACAGATAGCACTTTAACTCAGCCTTGGAGAAAGGCTTTTAGTTGCTTTTAAAAAAATAAATAAATCATACACACATTATTAGCTAAATTTATATAACTATGTGGGATATAGATTGGGCATATATTGGATGAGACGAGAAACGTCTTCAAAGAAAAAACAGAAAATCCAATTGCCTCTTGAAAAAAGCATCTTTGGGACAACCGTGATCTGGATGACTGAGAATCTCTGTAGACATTTATGTATAATATACAACATGAAAAAGAGAATGGAAGAAATGAAAAAAACTTGAATGAAAGTTTTGAAATCCAAGTAATGAGACTACTATGAAATTATAAGAAATACAATGTCATAGGATGAAAGATAGGTCCAACTCTGAGAAATCCAGATCCTCTTTCTAACAAATGATCCAAAAGCATCCCAAGTCCTCTTTCTGATGAAAAATGCTATGAATACACAAAATATTCTGCTCTTTTGTCATCCAGATTCATCCTTTCCAACATCTGCTTTCTTAAAAGAAATAAATGAATAAAGAGCATATTAGTATTTTCTCCAATCATCATTCTCTTCTTTGGAATTGATAGCTTATACTTGAAAAGGAAAATAAAAATTATTAATTAGCAGTTATGTTAACCGTAGCTAATTTCCTCCCGGAGCTCTTATGTATATTTCTTTCTATTTGTCACAGCCAGGTACTTGGCTATAGAAAGATGGAACTGAAGTTGTCTTCATCCTTATCTTTCTTTTCTAGATGTAATTACCTCTGTGCATTCCACTAACTGTAATCCATTGTGAATTGCACTTCATACTGAACTATTTCTTTCTGCTACTTTCAGTGTAATTACTTCTTTTTACTAACAACACTACAGTCAAAAGTGACCATTCAATCATTAAATGGTTGTTAGAATCTTAATCTTAAAAGCAGCTGCCTACATTACTACAATGAGGTAAAGATGTGCTGAATATGAACAAGATCTTTAAGAAAAAACATGGAGGACAATTTGACAGGATGATTGATATCCATTGTATTTTAAGCTCACTTTATTAATTGCATTATTATTTCTGATCAATTTGTAGATTATTAAAGAACCTACATGTGCAAAACTAATTTAACTAGCAATTATTATTAATTATTATTATTATTATTAT
>JAEANM010014255.1:0-14075 GCA_017656035.1 Myanophis thanlyinensis
CTCAGAGAACTTTCACATGAGAAACTATTTGAGAAGAATGCAAAATAGATAATGGCCTCAGAATCTATTCTATCAACCTCCACTCCCCCAACAAGTTGGCCTTGCTGAGAGAAAATGTGTCAAAGCTAAAAGGTCCTATATAATATGCAAAAGTAATAGCTAATACTTTTCAGCCAAAAAGCCCCTAATTCAAAAGTCTCCTTTTAAGCTTGACAGGCCATCTCCCTCTTCAACGAAAGGCGTTTTCCTGTAACAAAAGGAAAGTCAATCAGCAGACTCCCCTCCCCAGAAACTCAACCACTCTTCCCCCCTCCAGGAGGTCCCTTGGGCTTGTGGGGGAACTCCTCATGAAACTTCTTAATTAAACGATTTGTGTTAATGTTGTGGCTTGTAACACAGGAAGCTTCTGAGAGAGGGTATCCCTTCCACTGAACTAAATACATTAAAGTTCCTCAAAGTATTTTTGAGCCTAAAATTTTCTTGACTTCATGTCTTTGCCCATGAACCACTACTGGGCTAGGGTTGCAGGGGCTTAGAGTCTGGTTTGAGCATCCACCCGGCGCTTGAGTAAGCTGCTGTGGAACATTGCACTTTTCCTAGCAATCAAGGGAGGCTATTATCTTAACTATGACCGGGTTTATTATCTTAACTATGGGGAAAGAACCCGGGAAACTTTGGCCCCAATTTCTTGCTGGGTATCTTCAGTTTTAGATACTTTGTTGACAGATATACTCGTTCTCCCACTCTGAAAGGAGTTTGGTAGAACCAATGCTTGTCTGCTTGCTTCTTATACGCTTTAGCTGACTTCTTCAGTGCAGCTTTAGTTTTCTCCCATCCATCCCTCAATGAGTCCATCCACTCCTGCAAGGACATAGATGAAGGGGGTTCCTGGGGCAGTTCTGGCATTGGGACAAAGTCCACCACACTGGTTATTTGAAACGGCGTTAGTCTCACGCTATGTGGACGGCATTGTTGTAAGCAACTTCAGCGAAAGGCAAGAGATCCAACCAGTTGCTCTGCTGATAGTCCACATAGCATCTCGAATATTGCTCCACCATGGCATTCACACGTTCAGCAGCCCCATTTGTAGCTGGATGAAATCCCAAGCTAAGTCCTTGGGCCGACCCTATCAACTTCAAAAATTGCCTCCAAACTTTGCTGTGAACTGCACTCCTCAGTCGGAAATTACTCTTTGGGGCTCCGTACAAGTGGTAAATGTGTTAGATAAACTATTTGGCAAATTTCTTGGCCGAAGGAAGTCTGGAGCACACCACAAAATGGGCTTATTTGAAAAACAAGTCGATGACTGTCCAGATGACTGTTTTCCCATCACTTGAAGGGAGGTCGCAGCCACCAAAATTGCCTCCGCACTAGGTGAAGGGTCTTTAGGAACCCGAAATGGCCAGCTGATTTTGCGTCGTGGCACTGCTCTAGGACTTTGATGCATAGGTTGGTCAGTCAGGATGTAAATCTTGGTGCCATTCCACATGACGCCATCATGAATCGTGAGGAAATCTCGGTTGTTGAGGAACCAAGGTTCCATGTTCAATGCGGCGACGATGTCATCCGTCAGTGGGATAATGGGCCGCTTGAAGGGCGATGTCGTCTTTGAACCTATATAGTTACTTGGGCTGCTGGATGTGTGTGGGGTAATATCGCTTGGATAATTTCTTCCTTTTGGCTATTGAACTGTGGTTTCTGGGACAACGCGTCCACGAGGACGTTCTCCGCCCCGGGATGTGTTTCAATTCAAAGTCAAAAGATTTGAAATACTGGGCCCATCACACTTGTTTGGGGTACAACTTCCTCAGATTCCTCAGTGCTTCCAGATTCTTGTGATCGGTCCAAACTTAAAATGGTATTTTGCTAGCTTCGGGGAAGTGCCTCCAACATACCCAGCGTATGGCATATGCTTCCTTCCCCCCCACCGCCCATCTCCGTTCTGTGTCAGTCAGTTTTTTGCTAACATAAGCACAAGGTTGGAGCTGACCTTGGGGGTTCTCCTGGAGAAGCACCGCAGCTATTGCGACGTCACTGGCATTTGTTTAGATTACGAACAGTCTTTCCGGATTGGGATGCTAAAGGACCGTTCTTGTGCAAACAGCAGTAAGGGCCTCAAACGCCTTTTTGGCATGTCATTGTCCATTGCAGTGGTTGAGTTGGTTGCAGTTTGGGGTTTCCCTCCCCTGTTTTCAGCAGCTCAGTTAGTGGTAGAGCCACCTAGGCAAACGCCGGAATGAACTGCTGGTAGATATTGGCAAACCTCAGAAAACTTTGCAGTTGCCGCTGGATCTGTGGAGGTTGCCAGTCTTATACAGCCGAGACCTTTTTCGGGTCCATCTTGATTCCACCACTGGAGATTCTGCAGCTTAATAATGTATTGCGTCATGGTGAAATTCACATTTTGACAATTTGGCATACAGTTTGGTGGCAAGTAACTTTTGTAAGACTTGCTAGACTAGTTTTATGTGGTTCTCAAGGGTCCCGTTAAAGAAAAGAATGTCACCAGGTAGACCAGAATTCCCTGGAAGAGGTGCTCATGAAGGACCTTATTAATTAACTGCATAAACACAGCGGGAGCCGCTTGTAGCCCAAACAGCATCACTTTAAATTGGAAACTTCCTAAGGGCATTTGAAAGTGGTCTTCCACTCATCTCTTCCTCTGATTTGTACTCTGTAGTACAGTTCCCATAAATCTAGCTTTGTAAAAATCTTTCCTTTGGTCAGGTGGTTTAGCAAGTCTTTCATGATGGGGAGTGGGTAGGTGTTTTCCATACTCACATTGATACCACAAAAATCCATGCACAATCTCATCGACACATCCTTTTTCTTGCGAAATAGGACGGGGGCCGCCATCCGGGAATTTGCTGGCTGGATGCAACCCCGCACGAGGTTTTTATCAATACACTTCCTCAATTCGGCCATCTCCTTCTGCTTTATCAAATACATCTTTGGTTTTGGCAGTGTGGCCCCCGGTACGAATTCAATAGCACAGTGTGTGGGTTGGTGAAGGGGAAGCACATTGCATTCTTGCTTGCTGAAAACTTCCGTGAGGTTCTGGTATTCTGGCAGCACATCCGTCATGTCTGGGGCGACCCCGAGGGTGGCAGCCGCGTCCCTCTCTCTAGTTGCTGGCTGGTTAAGATACTTAAGGTTGGGGAGACTATTGGGTGGTGGGGAAGTGGGGCCAGGCTATCTTCAGTTTCCTAAAGCTCCTTTCCCATGTAATGGTTGGGCCCCACCTGTTGAGCCAGGACAGCCTCAGCATTAGGGGATCAGCATCTTGGGAGTCACCATGAGTTTGATAATTTCCCAATGGTCACCAACCTCCAAGCGGAGTGGCTCGGTCATTAGAGCGGCTGGTGCGGCCCCCATCAGGCTCTCATCTGCCTGCTCAAATCGTATCAGCAGGGCAGGGGATGGGTGTGTATACCTAATTCCTCAACTATGGCCTTGCTCACCATACATCTCGTGCATCCCATGTCTAGGACAGTATTTATGGCCTTGTTTCCCCGTCTGAGGGATGATCAAGAGGGTCTTGACTGGAGGGGGGCATCCACACTCACCATTGGGTCGTCGCTGGCTTCCTCATCACTCGGCTCTGGGCTACTCTGCGGAGTTGAGATGTTTTCCTCTGCCGTTGGTTTGAGGGTTTGCATCACTTGCTTCGTGGATTTTCCCATCTTTAGCCTTCCACGACGGGGCCTTCCTTGGTTTAGCTGAGGCCACAGGCTTTGTCTATGGGACTGGAGTGGGCGCAAGGCATTCAGACACTGGATGGACAATTTGCCTGCATTGGAAGCACTTTACTTGCCGTGCTGTGGGCTCACTGGCTGGGCGGGCTGGCTACGCTCCTGCCCGCCTTCCCATAGGCATTGGGGCCTTCCAATGGGGTAGATCTCGAGGTGCAGTGCCACAGTTAGGTGATACCAGTCTTGGATCTGCTCAGGGGCCCCATGTATCCTGCACGCTTTTCGGAGTTTGGGATCTGAGCCTTCTTTGTAATAATGGATCAGCAAATGGTCAGGCCAGTCTCAGTGGAATTCCCAGATGTAATCTTTGGGATGTCAGCCTTTTTGCTTGATCCTCCTGGTCTCCACCTCTGCCTCTTCATGCTGAGCGGTGACTTCAAAATGGTTGCTCAATGCTTGCACGAACTCCTGGAAGTCCTCTAGCTTGGGTGCCCCTTGATTATTCAGTTCAATGACCCATTTCGCTGCCTCCCCATCGTTCATCCCCTCAGCGATTGCTGACATCATGTCTTGTTCAGTGGGATAGCGATGCCCGTGTGCATCAAAATGCATTCGGATGCAGTTTAGGAAATAGGCCAACTTTGCGGAGGTCCCATCGAACGTTGCCTTGAAGGGGGGTGGCCTAGGTGGCGCGGCTGGTACTTGCTCCACAGGCTGGGCCAGTGCAGCCTGCGGCAACAATATCTGAAGGGATGCCAGTTGGCATTGAACTCATCCCTATCCCAGGTAAAAGGCCCAGCTTGGCAGAATCTGTGCTGAGGGTGGGAGCAGGGGCATCTGCTGCAAACCCAGGGCCCCTGCCATGGGCGGTGGACCTGGTAGGCCCGCTTGCAGTATTGGACCACCTCCAGTGGATGCTGCTGCTGGAGCCTGGATGTGGTGCCACTTGAATTCTCCCGGGCCCCACACAGGTGGGTGCCGCTCTGACCATTGCTCCCCCACTTGCCTGAGTTGTGAAAGAGAACTTCGTTGGGGAAATGCCCATCCGGCCGCTGGTCCAGCATGGGCTTGGGGAGCGTTTCCCACATACAGTTGCTCCAACTGCTCCTAAAGGCTTCCCACTGACACGGCACAGGCGGGGGCAGGATAGCGCAGCTTTTCAGCGCTGTTGCTTCCAAGCTTGGCTTCTCCCTCGAGCCAGACATCGGGTGAGGTAGGCGGTGAATCCCAGCCTCTGGGACACTCTGCAGCCCCTGGGTGGCCATTACTCCTCCAGCCAGAGTTGGCTCTTCTTGGTTGCTCGACCAGATCAGCTGCGCTTTGGTTCAAGCCTCTTGTAGAAATTCGGGCCCTGTGCCTGTCGCTCCTACCATGGCAGTCAAGGTTGTCTCCATCAGGCTGGCTGACTTAACGAGGACCACCATTCTGCTTCCGCAGGGGAACCTGCCGCAGTGTTTTGCTCTTCCATTTTCCTTGAGCTCTTGTGCAACCCGAGGGTTTGGGAGAGCGCCCAGGGCTCAAGATGCTGGCCATCGATATCAACGGATTTTTCTTTTTGTGGGATTCAGGATGTCAGGGTTCCACACATCAGCAATGCAATCAGAATTCCAAAGAGACGAAAGTCCATAGAATAAGATTTTATTGAAGACATTGTACTGGTATGGTCTGGAGAAATCCTGAATCTAAAATTGCCGGGCTTTCTCCACCTAAGTAAAATTGAAAGTTCCACCCCACTAATTATCACATGTTAATTTTTCACCAACCCCTTCAAAGAAAGTTCCAATGTTCTCTTCAGACCCTCCCCTCACAGGTGGCCTCAACTCAGAGAACTTTCACATGAGAAACTATTTGAGAAGAATGCAAAATAGATAATGGCCTCAGAATCTATTCTATCAACTTCCACTCCCCCAATATGTTGGCCTTGCTGAGAGAAAATGTGTCAAAACTAAAAGGTCCCATATAATATGCAAAAGCAATAGCTAATACTTTTCATCCGAAAAGCCCCCAAATCAAAAGTCTCCTTTTAAGCTTGACAAAGTACTTTAAAAGAGAATTCTCAAGATGGCCAAAATGAACATACCAATGCAAAAAAAAAGTGATACACAAACAAGTTCCATAACTGCATGTAGGAGGCATAAAAAATTGTATTCTAAGATTTTTCTACTTCAAAAATTTCATCTTATATGATCACTTACTGAAATCTGTGGTGTAAGGGATAGTGAGATTTGTTGAATAGCAGGAGGAAAATATCCGGCAGGACATTCAAAATACGAAGGCTGTACTGGAGAAGATGCTAGAAAATATTTATCAGAAAAAACTATTGTTACTACAAACTATCATTTATTTAAGGGAATATCTTTATACCAGGGGTCTTCTGTGGCCCAGTACAGGCCACATAAGCAGAGGGCAAGTGTGCAAAGTTCCATTCGGGCAATCAGCAGGCATGTGTAAAACCATCTTCACTTCTCCTTTTGCGGCTGGTCAACAGAACTGGAAAGATTGGGGACTGTTGCTTTATAGTACTTACTCTAGTCATATACTTTAAATCATGCCATGATGGAAGAAAGAAAATTATAACTATCCAAAATAAATGTCACAATTTAAATTCCAAGCTTATCTCATTCATTTAATTAAAAAATGAAAGATACCAGGATTTAATTATTTTTACATAATAATAATTTCAATTGTTATTCAGCTTCATGCTGTAATTCTTCAGTTACATTTCCAAGAGAGATGTTTGTACATGAGGGGGAAGGGGGGAAGACTTTCTGTCTATCTCTCTGCAGAAACCAAGCACAAAGAAATTTTAAAAGTGAATCTTAAATCTGTTCCATAATAATACTACAATACAGTGGAGAGCCTCCAAAAATGAGGGTCTGGCACTACTCTTTTCCTGCTGATGAAGAGTTCATTTTGCTGCCAAAGTTGACTCTTTGGCAGCACTTGCTCCCTAGATTGAAATGGTAGCAACTAGAAAAGACCCCAAATGACTTTTGGATGTCCGTACTACTTACCTGTGAAGAGAAACCTGGTTGGTTGCAATTCACAAAAAGAAGAGACAAAGAA
Organism: Myanophis thanlyinensis; assembly: GCA_017656035.1. Lineage (NCBI taxonomy): Eukaryota > Metazoa > Chordata > Lepidosauria > Squamata > Homalopsidae > Myanophis > Myanophis thanlyinensis. The sequence goes on from JAEANM010014255.1 coordinate 6,759, forward strand.
TCAGGTCTCTCTACCTTTTTCTATCAGCTGTTTAGATGTTTAAGGACATCTTCCTTTTAGCATCACTTTATGAATTTGGTTTTGAATGTTAAACATCTGGTTGAATGTTGAACTATCCTTTATCCTTGCTGGATTATGTGATTTTTAAAAAGTTTTTCTTAGTGGTTTTGAAATGAAACATTTTTACTTTCATTTCATGGAAATTGATGGCCTGAAGGTTTCTTTTTCCATAATGAAAGTGCTGTGATTTACGCTGGACTGTTATAGTAAAGAATTTGTATCTCACTATCTTCTACAAGAATTTTGCTGTTTTACTGTATTTTATTTCTGAATATTTCTCTGATTTTTTAAACCCTCAAAGAGACCAGGAACTTAATAAATAAAACTGAGATAAAGTTTTATCAACAAAGATAAAACAAAGGCAACAAAGATAAAACTGAATGGGTGAAGATAAATGGATAGGCTGGAATCTTGAATTAAAATACTTTTTATTTCATTTACTGTACAGCTCTATCGATGTATCCTTATAAAAACATTTCTGGCTAAGTTAAACTAAGGAAATGCTTTTTTCCCAAATTGGTGTATCAAATTATGTTTCCTGCTAAATAGCATATAGGTTCAGAAAAGAAAAAAGAAAAAGGCCTATGGTTTATTTTTACCAACAAGTCAAAACGTGATACAAAAGTACCACTATAGCACTTTTTTAACCTTCACTCAACATTCCTTAACCTATCTTATTCATAATTTTTGTATTTTGCATGACACTTGATGCAACTACAAAACTGTTGAGACATTCCATTTTAATTTAAATCAATGAAATATTTCAGTAGTATCACATCCAGGAACTAACAATTAATTACATACAGAATTGCACTTTTAGGAATAAAGCATAATCTGCAAAAGTTAGCACTTACCAGGTGAGTTGGTTTCACTTTCTGTGTCCATAGCAACTTCATCATAATTATCATACTGATAAATTCCTCCAGCACTCTCAGTAGATTGCTTATCTAGGGACCTTCTCAAATCTTTATCTGAAGACTAGACAAAGTATTTTTATTAACCATATATGTACTTCAAACCATCAAATAGCTTTGCCTTCTTATCTGCTAATAAAACTAACAAAAAACTGCCTGCTTTACTATAAATTGTTTTTAGGAAAAAAGGCTATAATGGTACTATGCAAATTGATTTTCTTCTCATACTTTTGCTTACAACTCCCACAAGACTTATTTATTAGCAGGTAATCAAGAGATTATACTGTAGATACCATAGACCAAAACTTCTAAAGGCAATTAGATTGCCAAATAACTTTGTATTGATAGTCTTCACTTAATAACCATAACGGAGCCCAGAATTGCCGTTGGAATTGCAGTCATTAAATGAGATGCTCACATAACCACTTTATTCAACAACTGTAATCCCAGTTCTCCAGTTGCGGTTGTTAAGCAGACAGAATGAAAGAGACTGCTTGCCTCCTTTGTCAGGCAGCTCTTTTGCTCCATGCATAGAAAGAAGGCAGGCTGAATGAAGCTTGGAGAGATTCAAGTCCCATTCACAGGTAGCTCTTTCACTCTATATGTGACAGAAAACTCTTTCCCAGGGCGACATGAATGAGGCTTGGATCTTTGATTTAGCCTATCAACACAGGAGTCATCCCTTCCTCTCATGTGCAGGACTCAACTAGATTTTAAGAGTGAAAGAGCTCCCTGTGAGATTGATTCAGCACCATGCAGGGCAGAGCTCTATGCCAAAGAGCTTCTAAATATGATTTGCAATATTCTTTTTAACATCCATTGGATGTGCTGTATTTCCTTAATAACCATATGGCTTGCTGAAGAATCATGGCGACTTGCTTTATGATCATTGTACAAGTGGTTATAAAATTGAGTCAGGATAAATGGTGACCCGGTTAATAATTACCCTAGTGTATGACTAAACTTCTGAGCACAATTTTGTTCTAAATTGAGGACTACTTGTAATTCATGTCCTAGAAATAAGCAGCTTTCTGCATAACCTCAGCCACTCCCTTGTTCACTGCTTCTCCAGGCCAAACTACACCTGGTAGATTGGTAGGGTAAGTAGGTGGCCCCTCTATTCTAACAAGTACCTCTGTAGAAGTACACATTGCTTCTCTTTTTTTAACAGGATTATGACCCCACTAATGCATTGAAAAATTATTAAAAGAGATAATACAGAAGTCCTTTTGTATCTTGAAGACAAAATCATGACTGTTAAATCAGCATAGCTTTGCCAAAAAATTATGTGAGATACTTATTGTCTCCTCCTTTAACAAACTACCCTAATGAACAAAGAGAACTCTCATTTTCAGTAATAATTTACCTCAGTTTCTAATAAGTTTCTGCATGACATTCTCATGACAAGCTATTAAAGTGAAATAAGGTAGATTCAAAACTGGATGGCTACCCATACCGACAGCATTAATGACTTTATATTAAGTTGGAGAGCGGTAACTAGTGGAGTTTTTCAAGAATGTGCCCATATTATTCATTGATCTGGATGAGATTGATAAAATTGCTTATGAAATATGCAAAAGAGGTGTATTTCATGAGCTTGGGATGAACTGCACTGGTCCTGCTAAACAAAGATTGGATCACAAAGATCCAAACCACTGCGTATACATACTACATTCATATTGAATAGAAGACGACTTAGAATAAATCTAGGAAGAGGTGATTCTAGCTTTCAATTCCACCCAGTCAATGCTTTTTATTATCTGCAGTACTGAAAAATATGAAATATTCCCATGTGATACATACTTAAGATGTATTTCTTCAGAAGAAAATGCAGTTATTTATAAAAGTACTATTTTTGGTGATAAATGTAATACTTTGGGAATGTTATTTACTGCAAAGCAATATTCTAACTTAAAATTTTGGTGCATAAAATGTTTCTTATTTACAATGTTATCAATCTCAATCAGCATTCCCCCAAGATTCATGAACCTCACGCTGACCTCATTATAAACAATACCTTGAAACATGAACTTTTTCATACACCATTTGGATGATCTGAGTCCTCAAATACGCTCTTGTTGTTAAGGGTATATGCTAAGTCTTCTGTATTAATTGCTTTTATTAATTGCTGGTTTTTTTCATTGTTGTTAACTTTGCATGCCTTTCAGAATCATTTTGAATTAGGCATTGTTACAAATCTAATAAATTAATTTTATCACCTACATCTTAAAATGTAAGAGAGAAATTTTGGTCTATCATGGCTACTACACAATATTCCCTATTTCTCTAATTTTATTTTATCATTTTGGCAGCCATCAGACTACATATTTCTAGAAAATGGATAGACAAAAGAAGTATTTTAGCATCAATGGGATAGAAATCTGAGCCAATTAATGATACATGGCCTACAAAAGTTTCTAAATGTATTTTTAAAAAGTACATAATACACGTAATATTTTACATGGTATCACCAATCATTTGTGTTTTGTATTCCTTAGAAAAGGTAGCATGTATGTTAATAAATACCTTGCTTCTTGACCTCATCTTTCCACCAACCAGCTTCATGAACCTATTGTATTGTTCTTCTTGATTTGAGAGATCACGGATTTTTCTAATTTCCTCTTCCCTTTTTCTTCTTTCCTCCTCTTCATCCTGTTTCCATTGTTCTTCCTCCTTCTGACGTCTTTCTTGTTCCTTTTGCTGCTGTAATTTTTTCCATACCTTTGTCTGCTGTTTTCTTAGAGCCTGCTTAGCTTTAAAAGAAAAGTATGTTTTCTCAAAACAAACAAACATAGAAAATCTACCAAGAATGTATCTTGTGAAAACCACTATTTAGTAGGTTAATTATTTACCTGCGGTACTTGGCTTTTTGGCAGAATGAGATTTTGTACTGATTTTGCCTCTTTGCTGTATGGTTTTTGCTTTTGTTAATTTTTCTTTGCTTTCTTTCATTACTTGCTGCTCTTTCTGCTGCCACTTTTTACTAGCAGACTGAAGAGCCAGTAGTCTTAGCTGTAACTCTGATACTTCTTGTTCTTCATCCAACAGTTTCTATTATAGAAATAAAATAATAAATAAGCACTTTAATACTTCATCCAATTGTAATACCTAACTGGGCAGAAATCCTGCCTTTTGCTGAAGTGGCTTATTATGTAAAAACTGCGGGAATTAGGGAGTATTGGTTTAATGTCAAGATTCCAACTGACAGCAAGCACTGTTGAGACATTCTGATCTCTGAATGCAAAACTTCATTGATTACATCATATCAGCACAGATTGAAAGTAAAACAAACTCTAATAATATCCTGCAGATTTCACATAATTAAAGAATAGAATCTCCCTCCCCCATTAGTGCAGGTCACATTGTCCAATTAGATGGCCAGATATTGTTATGGAAACTGTCCAAGTCTTTGTTGAACATCTGGTCGGATGACCTTGGTTCCCACAGGACAATTTCTTACCGCCACCTGGAACTGGCATTCCAAAGGTGACTCCCCCCCCCCCCCCGATTATTGTGGCAAGCTGAAAAGTGACAATGGCTGCGACAGCAAAATCACACTTTGAAGTTAATAAAAACATTTTCACTGACAAGATAAACTCATTAAGAACTGTTACAGTGCCAGAGATTTTTTTGTAACTTGGAACTTGATTTTAGCTCCTGATTTTAGTGGTGAAATCAGTATGTTTTTTACCTTCTCTACTGCAGCATCAGAAATGTCAAGCTTTTGTTCTTTTTCATCTGTTGGGAAAAAAGCAAGAACCCCATTTTTTTCTAATTACAGTATAATATCATTCAAACAATTTGATTTAAAAATGTAGAAAAAAGCATGCTAAGAGGACTGGAAGCTAAATCCTATAAAGAAAAGGGGAATTTGATACATTTAGCTTAAATAATAGAAAGTTAAGAGGAAACATGATAGTAGTCTTCTGATACATAAGGGGATGCCACAGGAAAGTGTGAGTACATTTATTCTCACTTCTTAGCATTCGAAGGAAAAATAAGAACCAATGAGTGAAAGCTTTACAGAGAGATCTGAACTTGAATTGAGGAATTTCTTGACTATGAGAGCTATTAAGCAACAGTACAGCCTACTTTCTGAAGTTGGAGGTTTTCTATCACAGGAGGTTTTAAAGAAAAGACTAGAACAGCAATTTGTCCAGAATTCCGGCACTGGGCAAGTACTGGACTACAAGAACATCTTAAAGAGTTAGAATGTTAGTTTACTTTATTGTCATTGCACCTCATACAATGAAATTAAATGCCATCTTCAGTGTACATTGTAACTATAAAAATAAAACAAAAACACACATCCTTCACATTCTATACAATTGAATTGAAAACCCCTGATGGCAGGATGTAGGGTGGAGTATGGAACAATAGGGATGATGGGGCAGAAAGTGCAGGGCAACCAACAGGACAGGGAGAGGAGAGATAGGTGTGGGGAGATTGAAGCAGAGGTGAGCACGACAGGGGAGGAATAATGCTATTGTTAAGTGATGTAGTCATGTGATGATTTGCATGACATCACTTAGCAATGAAAACTCTGGTCCTAATTAGGGACATTAAGTGAGGACTACCCATATCTTTTAATTAATTACCTTCTGGGAATCAACTTCAAATTTGAAAAATAATAGAAGAATATTAAAGGAGTTCAGAAGGAAGGCTTCAAGTTCCTTTTCATCAGAATGAAGATTAGTTGCAGAACAGCACCAAAGCAACACAACAGGTAGTCCTTGACATACAACTACAGTTGGGAGCAGAATTTTTGTTGCTAAGTGATGCAGTCATTAAAGTACTGTTATAACTTTGAATAGTTATTAAATGGATTGTCCTAATTTGTTCTTTCAATGTAGCCAACTAACTAGTAGTCATCCTACTAACAATGGCTAAAAATTGTAATGATATTCAAAATATTTATACCTAGAATGACAGAGAACTATTCTAATAAACAAACCTTCATCTGAGTTGCAGACTTTCCAATGATAAAGTAGAAAAATGGTTTACTATCACAATAAAACATTCAGAAAAAACTGCTGTATTCTCTTTCAATATATACTATAAATACATTAATTTTAACCTTTGTTATTGTTTTTATGACTTGAGATGTGCAAACCCAACCAATTAGCTTAATTCAGTAAAGTTAAAATAACCCAACCTTAGTTTGTTATGTGAATACAGCCTACATCAAAGGAACTTTTAATTTATAAGTTCTATGACTCATACTTAATATATTTTACTTCAACTATTGGCTTTAAAATTGATAGCTTCCTTAATTCCAATAACCAGAAAATGCAAATAATATTAATAAATCAAAAAGTTCAATTTCTGAGTATTATTTCTGGTAATAAAATGTAAACTTTATTTTTTCATTGAGAAACATTTTTAAAAACTGAAGGAATCAAATTTCCTTTCATTTCAAAAAGGTTACATATAATCAGAACTTTTTTAAAAATTACCTTCATTTGTATCCAGGTCATTTTTCTGTGAATGTTCTTTTATTCCATCTTTTGTTTTTTTCAACTTGCTCCTCTCAGTTAGTGTGGGCAGTTTTTGCCTAAGTGGTTTCAGTTCAAATGCCTGAAAAGTTAATACTTTATTCTCCTCAGGAGACACTTCCTTTACAGCATCTTTTGTAATACTGACATTTTCAATTGTTATTTGGTCCTGTGGACTGGCCACTTCACTGTTGCTTTGTTGTGCACTGTCTTCTTTATTATTTAGAGCCAGTTTCTCGTCTTTATTAATACATTCAAGTTCTAGTTGAATCTGTTTGTATTTCAACAAAAGATCCTCAAAACTCTCTTCAACCGACTTATCATTTTTAGAAGAATAATTCTGCTTGCGAGATGGGGACTTTCCAAATGTTTTGGCTGATTCATTAATTAAAGAATTTATCTAGGATACATTTATTGATACCATTATAATGGAGATATGCAAATACTGAAATGCAATGTTCGGCATTAAAGAGATTTTACTCTATGCTCACATCATTATATATTCTAAAATATTTTTAGAATTTAATACAGAAAACATATATCGTACTTCTGAATTTATTTACCATCAATAAAATTTTGAGTAGCTTGTCACTGCACCTGATTCCTCTCTGACACTTTAGATATCCCCTGAAGATACTGCCACAATCAAGCTTGATCATTTCTCATCTGAAATATGTCTAGCCTCAGTACACATCCCAAGTGGTATTTTCTTGAAATCTGCTAGGAATTTGGTCAAGTAATTAGATCTAAAGAGTACAACTGGACATAGTGTCAACAAGCCGGCCTGGCCTGATACCAAAGGGTTAATTAATTTTAAATTTAAATTTTAAATTTTATATAAACTTGTT
>JAEANM010014256.1:0-14074 GCA_017656035.1 Myanophis thanlyinensis
ACTTGTGTCTCCTTTCCCTGTGATATGGTAAAAGAACCAAAAGCTGGGTAATCTTCAGGGCATCGGTGCTTCTAAGTCACAAGAAGAGTGACGTCTCCCTCGCTATGCCAGATCTACAAGAGCCAAAGGCTGGCAAAGCCTCGAAGCAACGGTGCCTCCGAGATTATCCAAACTGCCGCTTCTTCTTCGCCAGGATGACGAAGAATTGATGATCGGGGGAGAAGTGGGGCTGCTATTTAAGCATCCCGGCAGCCAATTGGGCCGCAAAGGGACCCAGAGTTCGATTCGCATTATCTTGGGGGAGGGGAGAGAGATCCAAAAGCTCCGTTGGCTGAGACCATTAAAACAAATCTTGGGGCAGAAGCCAGGAGCGGAGATGGACGACCTCGCTCGGCTCTCCCATCCTCAGGGGGGGAAGTGTCCAGAAGATCCAGAGTTTTGCCGGGCGCCACTTACCGATTTGGACTGTTGGTGCCAGCGGCGCCGGCGGCCATTGGCGCCGGCGGCTCGGCTCCGTTGCTCTCGGGGGTCACACATGGATGGCGGCGCAACCGGCGACAGCTGAGAAGACTGCCGCTGCTCCTTCGGGTTGCTTCCCTGTCCTTTCCAAACCGGATGCACAATCCAAGGAGCAGGCAGGGGGAGGAGTCACTTTCTGGGTTAAAAGGGAAAAGAGGCCGGGGGCTAATTTTAAAAAAAAATGGCATGGTTGAGCATTACTTTTTTAAAATTTACATTATTTTTCAACAGCAGCCCAAAGAATCTTTGCTTGGTGATGTTGCGCTTTCTTTCTTTTGCTAGTTAAAACGAAAACGGTTAAATCCACGCCTCCTTGGCTGGGCTAAAAAGCTAGTACAGCTCCATGACTTCAACTCACATAAGCCTCAGTGATCAGGGAGGTGGCCCCAAAGCATCTCGGGAGTTATAGTTCAAAAGTTTATTGCTGTTGTAATTTGTAAAGTGGGGAGGCACGGCGTTTACATCGGCAGGTCCACATTCCTCGCACTCAAAAGAGGAGAAAAGCCCCGTTCCCAATCTTATCCATAATTATCAATTTATCCGTCAATACGGACACCAAAGAAAAAAGCTAGGCTCTTGACTGCACTGTGTTAACTCGTATTTATTCATGAGAAAAACCCAGTCAAAATTGGAACTCAATACAGAAGCTGTCCTCTTCCCTTCCCATATATTCATTATTAAATGCATATGCTATCCGATTCCCAGCAACTTTGGGCAGGTTACAAAATCTTAAAAAAAGACATCCAAACAAGAAAACAATAACAATAAATGAAAATGAAAAATAAGCAAAGATGGGAATGATGACTAACCGGGGACCGGGGTGTGTGTGTGTGAGAGAAAGAAAAAGAAGAGAGCTTCAAATCATACTTGCCGAATGGATAGGCAAGGTTCTCTGATGAAACTTGGAAATTGTTGCTTTCTATTTCCCTAAGGGAGTTTTTGTCCGTAGAGGGGGGAAGGGGGAGACCCGCACTGGCAATTACCAAGGTTTATTTGGAAAAGAGGCTCTGAGTCAACACACACACACACACACGATTAATCTCAGATTATCAAAGACTTCCCCCTCTGCAATGAGTTTGGATAGGCTGATAGCCATTTAGTGATTCTACACACCTATTCGAAAATAAATTGCAGAGGAACATCCTTGATGTTCTTGGCAAGGAAGGGAAAGGGAAGGATTAAATCGGGGAGGACTGCATCAAAGCAAGGAAAAATTGACACAGTTTTGCTGGAGACCAACGGCGGACATTCGTCCTTGCAGTTCGGAAGAACCAAAGAGACCACCCCACCGTCTAATTTCAGGGGATACCTGGGAATCTCCCTTCCCGAAGAGGGAGGGGGAGGAGGAGGAGGAGGAGGGTTTGGCTCCCTGAATAAAAATGGCTTTCCCGCCTTCCCTTTCCTGCCGCTCTGCGAACATCACTTCCTGAGCGAGCGCGGAGCGGGAGAAGTTGGGAATGGCGACGGTAAACTGCCGAACTCTGGAATGGCTCTACTCGCTTTTTTTAAAACCTTCAGAAAACACATTTTTCTCTTGTTAGCCCGTGAGAACTTGCTTCTTCAGCAACTTCAGGAAGCCCTCCACTTACATCAGTTCATGTAGTGACCATTCAAAGTTACAATATCACAGAAAAAAAGTGTCTTGTAACCATTTTTCACATTTACAACCGTTGCAGTAATATGGCAAAGGGTACAAGAAGCCATGTGAAAGAAATGTGCATGTTCATGAAAGGATAGCTGGACATAAAGTGGACAGGTCGTAAAGTGAAACATGACATAAAATAGGACAGAGCATTACTTGAGAAAGAGTACAGAAACCAGACACATAAGATCAGAGAAGATTGTTGTTTAGATAAGAGGGAGGTGTGAAGACCTGAAGAGATGGAAAAGGCCAAACCTCAAGTTCACACCTATAGTTCAACTGCAGAGCAGAGGTAACCGCAAACATAAGGGCAAGAAACTTTAGTTAGAATGCAAGAAACCTGTGACCTACTTACTGAGAGGACACAAGATATTTAGCTTCCTTAGAAACAAGCAGGGGATAGCTGGGATAAGGGGTGTTCAATATTGTAACCAATTATGAAGGTCAAATATATACATGACCATATTTTGATTACGTACAGTATGTATCCTGTTTCCTGTATCTTGATAGGATAAAATTAACTGCATCTGAACTCTTGTTGGTTCAAGCTTTGTGGCTTATGTTGCAACTTGAAACTTGTGCAATAAACCTTTTCTGTTTGATCCCGGAATTCCTGGTCAGTTCCTTAATTCCATAACAGCAGTGTCTCTGTGATCAATGGGTAAGCCAGATTCACTTAACAAGCATGTAACTACGGTAACTTAATTGCCATGACTCACTTAACTGTAGCAAGAAAGGTGGTAAAATGGGATAAAATTTAACAAATGTCTTGTTTAGCAACAGAAATTTTGGGCTCAACTGTGGTTGTAAGTTGAGGACTACCTGTATTTAGCCTCCTTTCAAAAATGTCCAGAAGCCCACATTTATATGGAAAGATATATATGTATTCTGAAAGTTCATGAATATCCTCACATGTTTTAAGAAACAAAAACCTAACTGGGAAAGACTTCCCCCCCACATCTTTGATTCTGGGAAATTGCCTGCAGTTTCTCTGTCAATATTTTAGAGGTAGTTTGCCATGGCTTCCTTTGTAGGGCTGCTAGAAAAGCGAGTGGCGAAAAATCAGACAGCTGGCTACATGTCTAAGGCAGAACTAGAAGTCATACTCTTCTGATTTCCAGACTGGTGTCTTAATCACTCGACAAACTGGCTCCAATTCTGGCTTACTGGGATTCAAATTAGACCATTATGTATTGTAAACTATACATTATAATTTAGCAAATTAAATGCATCAAGAAAACTATGATTCAGTCAAGAAAAGTGGTTAACATAAAACTTATTTTTGCACAATAATCACTGTGGTGTTGGGGTAAAGGTATGGGACTAAGATTGTAAGAGTCCAGTTCTGACTCATTCTCAGCTATGGATTTTTACAGTATTTCTTAAGGCCAGCCATAAGAAATGCTCTCAATCTAACTGGGATAAAACAGAGAACCTCATGGAAATTCTTGAATTCCTGTGGAAAAGTAGTACTATGTAGTACATAGTACATAGTAGTACTATGGTACATAAGCACGATTTTAGTAAAACACTAATCTCATATGACCCTCTTCAGCCCCTGGATATTTGTAGGTAAGCTGCTATTTGATTTTGGTGGTGAGGATAAAACAAGTACAAAGAGGCTTGACCTAGCAAATATAAATTCATATTAAGGATATTTTGTTGTTTTCTTTCATAGATTCTTCTTGCTACTGGATTACTTTCATCATTTACGCAACCCGAATAGCCGCCAAATGGCACTTAAAGGAAATGTATCCCTCACAGGCCGAGAATATTTAAGACATCTCCAGAGTGGAATACCACCGAAATACAAGCACATTCTCTAACACCATAAATTAGAATCTGCAAGAACTTGCATTCCAAACTAGAGTGGCTGAGCTGCAGCAGCAATATTGAAGCTTCAAAAATACAAATTTAGTTTAACATATCATTGAGAAAAATCAGGAAAATACCCTTGAAGATCTTATTTTTTTAAGAGAGAAATTTACAGCTCAGGCTGGAGCATCGTATTCCAGGCAGTCTACAAGCTTAGATTACAGAATGCAGCACTCCTCTGATTAAATGAATAACTGATATTCCAGAGCTGATATGGAATGTCAGCCTTATGAAAAATATGAAAAAAGAAACTGATCAAGAAGCCAGTTTGGCAGAAAGCTGCCAGCTATGCAGACAGACAAGCTCAAGGGGAGACTCAAGAAGAAAAGAAGAAAAAACCAATCAAGAAGCCCAAGTATTGAAAGTATTTATGAAGTTTGGAAAGTCACTGATACAACAAGGTATGTTAAAAAGAAACAAAAAAGAATGAAGTCTCATAAAAATCCTACCAATTCTTCTCCATCTTCTGTTAGGAAAAGGCCTTATAGTGTTTTTAGTGTTTTCCCAAAAATAAGACCCGGTCTTTTATATATTGTGCTCCAAAAGACACATTAGGGCATATTTTAGGGAAAACACGATAGGGTGATCAGTCCAGCTAGGCTCCTCACCCCAGCACACGCACAAGATGTCCAGCAGCAGCTGCAGCCCACTGGCTCCTTGGTGCACTCAGGCTACACAGCCTACGCAGTGCAGGTGAGTTGATTAACTGTCCAAGCAGCTGACAGAGGCACACAGAGAAGGCAGGCAATCATGCGCCACATGGGCCATAGGCAAGCTGAGTGACGCAAAGACAAGCCTGTGACCGGCCGACCATTTCATCCGGTGTCTCTGCTTGCCTGTGGACCATGCGGTGAATCGGGATTGCCAGTCTCCCCTATGCCTCTGCCTCCATCTGCTGCTGATGTCGCTGCACAAAGTTGAGCCACCTGTCCACTCCATCCTACCAACTCTTCGCTTTCCCACTACCCACATGGCACATCTGGATTGCTTTCCTTCCCCCCCCTGCCTCTGCCTCCTCCTGCTGCTTGGGCAGGTAAATTGAATCACCTGCACTACGTGGGCTGTTGGATACTGTTGCCCACTGTGCACTCACCACCTCCAGTGATGACTGTGCCTACAATTACAGACCACTGATGATGATGATGACGACCTTAACTGGGGCTTATTTTGGGGGTAGGGATTAGGAGCATGCTATAAAAATCAGGCTAGGTCTTATTTTCTGGTTAGGTCTTATTTTCAGGAAAAGTGTTTGTAATGTTTAATAATAATTATTAGTTTACTATTGCTTTTAACTTTGCCGTAAGGCATAAACAATAATTTAGTTTACCAATAAAAAACAAAAACTGTAAAAAAATGCCAAAGAATTTTCGAGACCCATTTGATTCAGCATAGTTTTTTCCCCCTTTCTGGTCACATGCCCAATCAAGATCCAGGGATTTTGCAGCTGGTGTGGTTGTTTCTCACTGCTGCTTTTTGGAGAATTATTGGTGCTGCCTTGATGACCGAAGTGCTATAGTTGCTTTTGTAACCACTTTAAAATATTCTTTTTCAAACAGGATGACAATTAAACAGAAGTCGTAAGCTGGCAGTGAACACCAGTTGACAATGACCAAAGTCCTGTTTCAACTAGGACTAAGCTATAATCATTAGCCATATTTAAACTCACCATATATGGGAATTCATCGAAGTCTAGTACTCTACAAATGGATCCGTCAACAAACACATTGATTTAGAACCACCATAGGAACGTATAAGAAACAGGACTATTCACAATCAACAATGGAACCAACCACCCCTTCCCCAGCTGAATTTCGCGCCAAGCCAATCACATGACCTACTGACCACAACACCACACAGGACCTATATAAACAAAAGAGAAGTGGAACAAGACATCTCACCCCAACTCTTGCTGAAGATGTTACCTAGTTTGATAATAAAACTTTCGGGAGCTAAATGGTAAGCTCAGAGAACAAACCACTAGCACTAGACGAAGAGCAACCTATCCAACTGTGCAGCTTTAGTGCTATTGATGCTAGTAGATCTGCATCACCTTCTTCTGATTCCAGAGATGGTGCTGCAAATCATAAGAAAAATGAATGTCTCTCAGTGAGAAAAAAAAATCTAATAGGAGTGAAAAAGATGAAGCTATACTAAGAGAAGCATCTTAAATTAATATTTTTTTGTTAAATACTCTTAGAAAGCTTATTTTTCCTCTTTGTAACAAATTTTGGCTTTGTAGTTTAACCAATATTTAGACGTCCTTATATGTCTTGTTTACTTTATATAGATTTATATGAAAAGGTCTTAGTTTTTAATTTTTAATTCACAATGGTTAAAGCAACCATAAGAGCAAGAAAAAGAACCAGAACTTTGTATGTCTTCTGACTCCTAAAGTGGTAAAAGAGGAAGTTAGGAAGAATGTTTTTATAATAGTTACTTTACTATTTTTTTTAACTTTGTTATAATGCATAAAGAATAACTTGTTTATTGAAATTAATTTTAATAAATTAAAATGTTGTAAAATTGAGTCCTGTTCATTTTACGGCATTTTTGATTTACGACCCTGACAGGCTCTAATAGGGTCATACCTCAAGGACTATATATATTTATGTTAAATATTACTTTAATATATATATTTATGTTAAATATAGTCTTTATTTTTCCTCTTAGTTAAAATTTTTTGCTTTCTACGTTAATCAATATTTAGGTGTCTTTGTGCATATTTACATTATATAGCTGGATTACAAGGCCTTAGTTTTTCATTTTTAATGTTTTAATAGTTATTGTTTACTATTGTTTCTAACTGTTGTAAGGCATAATGAATAATTCATTTTATTAAATTAATTAAAATGACCTTGAAGTCCTTGGTGCTTTCTGAGTTTGGCTGTTTGTTTGCTTCATTATCTAAGTAGTTATTATCTTCAGTATTAGAAAAGTATGGGCTTTGCTCTGTTTATATAGTATATTCATTAAATAATGACAGTGTAGATCAGTCCCTTATCATGATATAATCTTCCCCAAATATTTTTTTTAAAAACTTGCATTGATTAAATTTGGTTTAGTTTATTTCAGTTTAAAAGCTAAATCCAGAACTGATTTATTAAAAGTAATGTATGCACAAATTATCAGTAGATTAATATTTCTCATTTGGGTTAAGATGTGATACATTACCATTTATGCAGAAAAAAAATGATATCATAAGGGCATGGTTGGCCTTTACTAGATTAGTGTTGTACTGCATAGATCCCCCAACTAAAAACTTCATGACTATTCTTATTAAATCATCAACTGCCATTCATTTCTTTTAATGCTAGAGGCATTAAGGTCTCCGACAGCCTTATGACTGAATACCTGGTTTTCTAAGACTACATCAGTAGAATGAGACTGGCCTCAGTCTCCTTATCAAATAATCACTGTCTAATATACTTTTCGGTCAGGTTATCTGCTGTAAACTCTGATCACATTGTGATAATTTACCCTCTTGTGCTTGTTAGTGAATAGCATTATTTTGGTATTGTCATTATCATTAATCTACAATGAGAGATTGTCACAAGAGGTAGCAAGAGCATATAGCACTTCCTAATCTAGAGGTAGATTTACAGGTAGTTCTCATTTGGCATTTGCCTTGTGCAGCAACCTTTCAGTTATGATAGCAATGAAAAAGTGTGACCAATCCTCTCCTTTACAACTCAATTGCAGATCTGTAAAACAAAGGAAAGCCAAAGTAAGATCTTAAGCACAATCATCATTTCAATTATCCACCCCAACTAAGTTATCTGTCCCAATTGTGATTGCTAAATGAGGACAGAAGTTTTAGAATTATCCATCATCTGCATCAAACAGTTAAAATTTGTGGAAGATAGTGTAAACAAGCACCAACTGAATTAATACAGAAATCGAACAATAATGGAGCCAGGATGCATCCTTGCCTAGCCCCTAAAATGTGGATTTTTTTAAAGCAGGTGCTCCTGCAATGAACCCCAAGATATGCGTTTGCCTCATTTTGACACCAAGAGAAGTAGATGTGTAGGTCATAATTTATGCCCAAACTTTTTTTTTTTAATCAGATTACATGTGGATCAAGGATCAACTAATGCTGGATATAAACCTAAATTAGTTTTGGAGGTTTTTTGCCCAATAAAGACTGAATGTAAAACAAAATACCCTGGCCAAAAGTCAAATTGTTGCCCTGCCATACAGATATTTGATATACAACTGACTGATTATACTTACAGATTAATTGGTCTGCAGTTTTGGGACAACTTTTTGGTGTATTGCAGGTATTATTGACACTTCTATTGAATCTATCAGTATTCCTGATTCAGTAGCTGGCCTTGGATTTTATAGACGCTGCAGATGAAATTAGACAAATAAATTCAAAATATTACAGATCAAGCACTCAACTGCTGCACTCAAAAACAATTTTTAATTGATAAGATAAATAGACTAAAGTTACACTTTAATTTACATAAATTATTAAGTAAAATTAAATATTCCTTTAAAAATGTCCCTAATTGTCTGTTTTTATTGGCTGTGAACCGCCCCGAGTCCTGCGGGAGAGGAGGCGGTATATAAATTGAATAAAATAAAATAAAATAAATAAATAAATAATTAGATAACCTTGGCTTACAACAATACATTGTGGATATATTTAATGAAACATACCAGTATGTTGAGGATTTTTCTTCAGAATAGTATTAAATAGCTTGAACAACCGATTAACTTCAAATTCTCACTGGATACTATGTACATTTTTGGCAATCCTTCCATAGATATCCAAGCATTTATTTCTATACCATTAAAAACATTGTGTAGGAGTGTAACTTTTAACTTGAAAACCAGTTTCTTGCACAAAGTATCTAGTTATTTTTTCGTAATAATGACTCTTTGGGCTTGCAGTAATCTTTATAGCCTTACTCTTGTGAAACATATTAAAATAAACAGTAAAGTGAAAAAAATGTAAAATACTTTTTAAAAAACTACATTCAAAGATATTTTCTCAATTATATGTTAATAGTACTGAATATCAGATGTTCATGGCTATTTTGTTATCTTTATCTGTAGTTTTTGCAGCTCAACCACTTGAGTCTGGAATACCTGTTTTTGCAGATTATGATTTATGGAGTTATAGAATGTCTTTGCATTTCTGTGATATTCCATTCTGGAGATGTCTCAAATATTCTGGGTTTGTGTGGGATACATCTCCTTCAATTGCCATTTAGCTGCTATTCGTGTTGCATAAATGACATAGCCCCACGAAAGCAATACAGTAGCAAGAAGAATCTGAAAGAAAACAACAAAATATCCTTCTTAATATGAATTTACATTTGATATGTGAAGCCTCTCTTTACACCTCTTTTACCCCCTCCACCCAAAATCAAATCTATAGCTTACCAACAAAAACTCAGGGGTTGAAGAGAGTCACATGAGATGGGTGTCTTACTGTGCTTATGTACTATAGTGCTACTGTTATAGTGGTGTGGTAGTGCTACTACTATATAAATGTTCGTTCTGCCTGTTCCATAGGAGTTCAAGAGTTTCCATGAGAATCTCTATTTTATTCCTGTTAGGTTGAGAGAGTTTGGCTGCAGGGGCGTAGCCAGAGGGGTAGCCCGGGTGGCCAGTGCCACCTCTAAAAATGTCCTTGCCACCCCTGTTGCCACCCCTCTAAAGACAGCAACAGGGAAACGTTTTTATTTTGAGAATCTGGCGTGCAGAAGAAAGATTATTAATAACATAACTGTGGACCCCCTCAATAAATCCTTGCCACCCTCTGGCCACCCCCAGTTTAAAAATCTAGCTCCGCCACTGTATGGCTGGTCTTAAGTTATATAGTGAAATTCCATAGATGAGAATGAATCAGAACTTGACTCTCGCCATCCTAGTCCAATACCTTCATCCCAAAACCACAGTGATTACTGTGCAAAAATAAGTTTTATGTTAGCCACTTTTCTTGAATAAATCATAGTTTGCTTGATGTATTTAATTTACTAAGTTATAAAGCATAGTTTACAATACATAATGGTCTAATTCAGTGGTGGCGAACCTTTTACATACTAAGTACCAAAAAGTACATGCTTTGTGCATGCCATCCACACTTGTGTGTGGCTCTTCCACATGCGCTGCATGTGCAACTGCACCATCTGCGCATGCATGCAGCTTTTGCATGTGCAATACACGCACATTGCATGCAGGCACTCACGCACACACATGAGCAATCGCATGTGCATGCGCAGGAGAGCTCCAAAGACCAGCTGGATTTTCTGCTGCAATCGCACACATGCACAGTGGAGGCCCGAAGACCAGCTGGGTCTCTGCAATCATGCATGCCTACATGTGCAATCTCATGTACAAGATGGCTCTGTGTGCCACCTGTGTCACCCGTGCCATAGGTTCGCCATCATGGGTCTAATTTAAATCCCACTAAGCCAAAATTGGATCCAGTTTGGTCTAATGGTTAAGGCACCAGTCTAGATATCAGGAGATTAGGATTTCTAGTCCTGCTTTAGGCATTTAGCCAACTGGGCAATTTTAGGTCACTCACTTTTCTCTCAGCCCCATGAAGGAAGCAATGGAAAACTGCCTATAAAATATTGGCAGAAAAACGGTAGGAGCTGCAGGCAGTTGTCAAAAATCAAAGGCAGAAAAAGAAACCAAAACTTAATCACACCAAGGACTAAAATAATAGCAAACATGGTTTAACAAGAAAGCCAAAAAAGTACATGTCTATTTCAGATGTTTTGGGTAAAATTAGAACAAAGCTCACAAGTCTTTCCACCTACGGTAACTGTATTTTGTTTCTCCCAGGAATTTTTTTTTTTTTACAGTTGTTTGAAAGGATGAACAGGCTTTTTAATGATTGCAAGTGTTGGACAGCTGGTATTCAGGAAAGTGCTAGATTAAATTTCAAATCCTCCAGAGATTTACCAATAAACACAAAATGACAGTGCTGGTGATCTTGGGCCAGTAATTCTCTCAGCTCTAGGAAGGGGAAACCGGCAAGCTGTTTTTGAAAACATTGCCAGGTAAACCACAGCGTCTTCTCCAGGCATTTGCCAGGCATGCAAATGACTTGAAGAAACAACAGTATTATAAAGGACAAAGCCTGTATGTTTAAACTTTTAAAATCCTAGTCTTTGATTAAAGTTGGAGAGAAAGGAAGAAAGGCAAGAAGCCATGATCTAAAATCGGTTAGTGATCTATTCTGTACAATCTCAACTTCTGATTTATAGTTTGACACATCTGTAAACTTTGATACAGCTTCCCTATTGATATTCAGCTATTGAGGTTAAAAGGGGGATGGGAAATGCCAGAGAGGAAGGGAGGGAGAAGGGGAGAGAGAGAGGGAGGGAGGACGGAAAGAAGGAAAGAAGGAAGATGACTTCTGGGACTGCAGGTTTGGTATTAACTAAGCCCACGTTGGCAGTCATTCTGTGTACTCAAATAGTCCTCGCTTACTGACAACTCATTTAGCGATTGTTCGAAGCTACAATGGTGCGCAAAAAGGAGACTTCAGACCAGTTTGTAGCTGAAATTTTGGCTGTTGCAGCATCCCGATGGTCACGGGATTACAATTTGTGCAACTTGGCAACTGGCTTGCCTTTACAACAGTCACAGCGTCCCACAGTTGTGCGATCGCCATTCGAGGCCTTCGTCGGCAGCCCTTCTGACAAGCAAAGTCCCGGGTTGTGGGGGGGGGGGAGTTGGTTGTTAAGCCGAGGACTACCTGTCCTGACCTGGGGTCGGGTGTTCCCTTCTTTTCAGGTTTACGATCTGCTGCCTCTGAAAGACCAGAGGGGCTACTACTACAAAAGTGAAAATTTGGAAGACCCAGACACGAACCCCTGCGTGCCTCCCAAAAAGATCATCGTGAATGGAGTCCGCTACCAGACTGATACCTATTCTTACGGCGAAGGTGACGCCTATACCATTCTCAAGGTGAACCCCCTCGAAGGAGGCTACCTGCTTAGTACCCTTAGTAATCTGTACCTGGCGATATTTCTTGGGGTGGGATTTTGCACGTCTGTTCCCGTAGAAATCAGTGGAAGATTTCCTTTGTATATGGGGCGTTATTTTTTCCCCCTCTCTGAAGTTGGACATCAACCTCACGCTGAAGAGGGCTGGATTTTCATTTCGGTGGGCTGAGTCCCAGCCTTGGTGTCACAATTTTCATGACATGTTGTGGGGTTTTAACACACACAGCTGCCGTGGTGGCCTAGTGGTAAAGATGTGCTCGCCTCCTACTCGGAAGGTTGAGATGAGAGTTCAATCCTAGGCAGCAGCAGGTGTTTCTCTCTTAGGGCGCAAAGAAAAAAATACCTGCTGTGAACTCCATGTGGCATCAGGAAGGGCATCCGGCCAGTAAATGCTCGGCTCCATCCCGTCGCCCCGATTCTACCCCAAATTAAAGGATCACAGGGTCGTAAAAAGGGAGTGCTGTGTTTTTGACACATTCCCCAAAATGAAAAGGGTGCATTGTCACGTCCATCTTTATTTTCAGCACTCCAGGTAGATCATAGATGGATCATAGATGGACAGATGGATGGATCGAAGGGGAGAGAAAGAGGGGAAGGATCTTTTCTATGCTTTCTGTAATATTCCATAGTGAATTTCTGCTCGTTTTACAGGACATTGGGTTCAAATCATTCACTAGCGCCCAGATATACAAGCCTAATATTTGCAGCAGTCCAGGTCTGGATCGCTGTAAGTATCTGAAGAGGGCTGATAGGGTGGAAGTGGGGGGGACTCCTCTATTTATTTATCGATTGCATTTGAAGGTCAAAAAAGTCAAGATGGTGGCTACAACTGCCCCATTAAAGCTCTGTCTCTTCTTTATGTCCATCAGATGAGGCAGGATAGGAAGAGCCTTGATGCCTTTGAACTCTGATGTTGAATGAGATTCCTGAGGGTAGAGTGGGCAGCGAAAAATACGAATGGATGAATCATTGAATAAATCAATTCCAAGTTCTCACTTGGGCACAAAGGATCAGGCTCAAACTAGCATATTATGTAAAAACCTAGCTTTCTTGAGAAGACTCCCAAGCCAGGAAAGGTGGGTGGAAGGAACGAGAAGTAGACAACAAGCAGAAAGGAGAATGGACTCTGTTAGAGGGGTGATGGAGGGGTTGTTAGAAAAACTGGAGGATCTGATTAGGGACCGATTGTCATGCAGAATATCTATGTCAGGGGTCCACAACGCCCGGTCCACAGACCGGCACTGGTTTATGGCATGCCACCAACCAGGCCATGCAAACAAGCAAAGCCTCATTTGCGGGATGTAGGCAGCCTACAAAACTACGCCCCCTCCGATCTGCGGGAAAATCTTTCTCCACGGAACCAGTCCCTGGTGCCCAAAAGGTTGGGGGACCCACTGATCTATGTAGTCAGTAAGAATCAACAAAGCATGATGGCTGAGTGGCTTGACAACCCTGGAGATGGTGGTTTAAATCCTAGCGCTGTGCGACTGTGTGAGCTCCCGTCACTCGCCTCGGCTTCTGTCCCCCTAACAGTTTGAAAGCATGTTCTATGCAAGCAGATCATTAGGTACCACTTCAGTGGGGAGACAAATTGGTGCTCCGTGCGGGCAGTCAGATTCCTGCTGCTCTGAACCTACCCAGTTGTAGCACCCATTTGTGAGGTGCCTCCCAAGAAGGGAGGGGGCTTTGGGTGATGCTGCACGAAGAGCCCCTCACGGTTTGTTTGTTTGTTTTTTGGGTGCAAAGCCAGCTCGTCCTCCTGTGGCATACTTTGAGACTTGCAGGAGTGTGTCCTACAGCAGAGATGGTAAATTGGCAAGCCAAGCTACCCCTCTGCAGTAGCACTGTGATCTCCTGGCTAATGTAAAAATGATGATAAGGATCAGAAGATAAGGGTAAGGATAAGGGTAAGGTTAATAAGGATAAGGATAGGTAAGGGTAAGGATATGGATATGGATAAGGATAATAAGAGTAAGGATAATAAGGTTGCTTTAAGCCCTGGTCTGTTTGCAAGAGATTCCCTTGGAAGAGGATCCCTAATCTCTTTGATTAGAACAAGCTT
>JAEANM010014257.1:0-14074 GCA_017656035.1 Myanophis thanlyinensis
AACACAGGTGCTAGTTGGTCAGCACAGGATCTTAGGATACAACCTGGAATGCCATCTGGTCCTGCTGCTTTCCTGATTTGTATACTATTGGAACAGACTCTATTATAGAGATTACAGGTAATCCTCAATTTACAACTACAACTGAACCCAAAATTTCTGTTTCTAAGAGACACATTTGTTAAGTGAATCACTGAATTTTTACAACCTTTCTTACTTCATTTGTTAAGTGAATCACTGCAGTTATTTAGTAACATGATTGTTCAGTGAATCTGCCTTTTCCATTAACTTTGTTTGTCAGAAGATTGCAATAGGTGATTACACCACCCTGGGTCATTGCAGCTGTCATAAATATGAATCAGTTGCCAATTGTCTGAATTTTGATCATGTGACCATGGGGATGCTGCAATAGTCGTAAGTGTGAAAAATAGTCATACAGTGTCATTGTAACTTTGAATAATCACTAAATGAACTATTGTAAGTCAAGGACTAACTGTATATAACAAAGAATGTTCAAAAAATTTCTTTCAGTTCCTATACAAGGATAATTTTCCATCAGAGCAATAACATAATGCAAAGAAGTCTCACAATAGCTCATCCCCCTTTGATTCCACAGACTGTGACAAAATAAGACTGCATAAGAAGTGTTTTGATTCTTGTTATTAGATGCACATGAAAATAATTGGAATTTGTTTACAAATTATTTGAAATCCTTCTATGTTGCCCACTTTCTCAACAGTTGGGCCTATTAAACTTGCATTTCTATACAACAGCTAAAATACAGTTAAAACAATCATTAAAATGTCATTAAAACAATAAACTCATACTTCAACAATTAAAAGGCTTAGACAAGTCTGTTTTGAGCTCTTCCCTACACTAGTAAAAAGGACGAAAGAATTGCCTGCATACCAATAACTGATCATTCTACAATATAAGCCCCCCCTCCAGTCCACCAAAAAGAGAATGAAGTTTTGATGTCAAATACATATTCAACACAACTGTGAGATTCTGGTGGGCAGTTCTGTATACAACGTGATCCTGAGCCATTCCATCTAAGAAGGATAAAATGTGTGGGTAGCAATCAATATACAAGCTGGAAGACCTGATAAGAAAAGTAAGTGTTAGGAATTGATTTTTCATCTGGAAAAACACTGAATTTTGCTTCATAATCAGCTACTATTCAACACATATTGAGGACCAAAGGAGTCCTGGTTTCTGAATTCTAACATGTAAAAGAAATAGTCTGTTATATTTCTATATGAAGCTTATAGAACAGTCTCCTGTTTATACTGGTGGTAGCTGTCTCATAGAAATCATCAGAGTTTTGTAGGTTAAAATTTCACAGCAGACAATAAACTAACTTAGTCCAAAATAAAATAAAATAAATGGTTAGCATTAAACTTGTTGAAAGTCCAGTAATATATATGCAGACAATCATTGGATAAGCTATTCTTAAATAAGACCCAATGACTCAAATATTCCTGATCTTCAACAATGTGCCATCTAGTACTTTGGGGATTTGGGGACGAGGGGTGATCAACTTTCCCCCTCTTTAATTTAATACTAATTTAACAGATTAAACTCACAAGGATTCAGAAGATCTAATTCTCTTAGAGGAAGTAGAAGAGAAAGTTCTCTTTTGCACCTTCATTGCTGCATGGTCAATTTTGCATGCAGTTTTCACTGCCTTGCTTTATATCCCAAAGAAAACTGGGGTATAAAATGGTAAAAATGAAAGTGGATTATAAATAGGTACAAACATTTCTCGGTTAAAAAAATGTGGCAAAATAATCACCTGGAGAATGCAACCTACAGACTGTCTGTTATCCATTCTCATTATTCTGATTAATAGACCTCTGAAGTCTCAGAATTATCTTTCAATACTCTTCCAAGATCCTTCGGCCTGAATGTGAGACCTTCCAGCTGAAAACAAGCAACCTATTAAAGATCTTTCTCCTTTGTTGATCAAAGCTTTAAGACTGAAGATTTTGTTGACCGTGGTCCTAACTACAATCTTGTTTTACATCAGTTTTAAAGGTCCAGTTTTTCAAAGTATTGTCTGAAGCTTAGCCACACAGATTCATATACATCTTCAGTACAAAGGAGAGAAAACAATAAGGTCTAGTATTTAACAGACAGACATTTAACAGCTATGATGGTGTACTACATAGCTCCATGGTGTGATCTTCCCAACACTGTCAGATAATTGATGTAGCCAGGGTTATACAATTTAATGGCCTGCTTGATCTTTCTTTGTATTTCAAGTGTATAACACATTCACTACTACCATTCTCTCTATTGAACAATTAATCCTTGCACGTCACCCTCTAAAGATAAAAATTTGCACAGAAGCAAAACATTTATTAACCAAGACAAGGCTAATACCACAGATAGAAAATGTCAGTTTTCATCAACTCTTTCCAAGATAATTCTAGGATTTACAATGTGCAGTCTACTAAAAAATTAACACGATGAGAAAAAGAGGGGAAATAAGAGAAGTTCCTTTCTACTGGTTTATTGGAAAATGAAAAAGGATGAGTGAAGTTGTTGTAATTTATTTCGCTTATCAAAACTACTGGTCTTCCTTACAACAATGAGATGCATGCCTCATTGTTGTAACAAAGGGACAGATTAATGACTTTTTTTGCTCTTAACTCCAGTGAAGGAGGAAACTGGTACCATCAAATATAGGATAGTTGAGCACAAAAAAAGTAAAAAGGCAAGTTATTCTGAAAAGTGGTCAGTGCATTATATCCAAATGCGTGAAATAGCCCACCACAGGTATTTTTAAAAGAGTAACTATGCAGAGCTTGAGGGTTGCCAGGCAGTGGTGGATTCCATGGAAGTCAAGATACTGATCTCTCAAAAAGAAAGAAGACTTGTGGACAAATTGCGTTCATGGAATTGGAAAGGTGAACTGTTCTGGCTGTGGTGATATTTTCTATCAGATCTCCAACTGGGAGAAGCTCCTTGATTGCAGTTGGTCTCAAGAGGCCTTCTAATGGCAAGGAGGACCTGGATCCAGCTTTTGGAGATGTGTCAATCACAAATCTCCTTCGAGTTGAATTGGCTAATCTTTGGGACCCACACTGTAATAAGGCTGACATTGGATTGTACTGCAGTCCATTCTATACAAGACTATGCTAGAAGATGATCGGAAAATTGTAATAGAGAAGGCAGCTGCCTGATTGCCAAGTAGGAAAGCTATTACTAAATGTGATCATTGGTCCTTAGAGTGACATACTGTCTGCCATGGAGTTTTAGGGAAATTTAAGACATCTGCATTGGTCTGTAAACTCCAAATAGGCTAGAAGCTATTCTTAGTGGATAGATAGAAGTCAATGCCATTCTATATACCCACTGATATCCACTGAGAAGGCCCATCCTGTACTTGTCATTCAGTCAGTTTAGCTTACAGAGAAATGCAGCTATTTGGAACTGAAGCAAAAAACAAAAATGTGCTTCAGAGAGTGTGCTTATTATACTTAAACAAGCAGCGCTTTCTCCTGGGTTTATACTACCATCGGTAGCATAAACAAAAAAACAATCCTGTCCTTTAAAACCTATTGCTGCTTTCACTTGCATAGAAGATTCCTTTCTGTGAATCAGTAGATGAGAAGCTTTGGACCAGTTGAAAGGTTGCTAAGGCATATTTGAGCTACAAAGGCTGTTGCAATCTCCAGTCTCAGCGGTTCCTCTCCCTGCAATCCACTACCTTACATTACCCTTCTCCTAGGCAACTACCCTGGTCAGTCTCAGCTTGAACAACACTTAGTAGTCTTTCTCTGCCATCAGATCTCTTGGACGGATCACAGCTTCTTTGGTAGCCTAAACAGCATATTAATCTATATCATTCATATTATTTGCTTGCTTATGCACTCTGTATTTCTCTTGAGTACCATCTAATAGCCTTATCTTGTACTGACTTTGATGCACAAGCACTTGCTGATCTAGATGGATGCTATATATATCTCAATCATATCGCTATAATGAACAGATGTATAACTTTTCAAAAGGGAGGATGAGTGGACAGGTGCCAAGTAAAGACATCTTCTCAAAAATGTTCTTGGTGGGCATTTCCAGGTATTAGAATGGATCACCCTGCCTTACTCATGAAAAACTATTTAAGCTAAGTGAATTCAGGGTGAGATTGGAAAGTTCAGCATAGATTTAACTAAGAAGGTGCCTGGAAAGATCCATCTGCAGTCATTTCTGGAGTTCCTGTCTGCAGAAAATATGCATAAGAATACATTGTCCTATAATTTATATTACTTATGATACACTTCTGAGATGTTTGTTCTATGAATGAGTTTATTGTCTCAAATCCTAAAACAGCCTACTTCTATCCAATTGGCCCTAAGATACCAAAAGAATTGCTTCACTACTATTGGTCCACACTTTTTCATTGAAATGAGCCCCCACACCTAGCCAGGGTTTAAAACACAGATTAGCAAGTACACTGTCAGGGTTCCACACAACAACAGCAATGCATTCAGAACTCCAAAAAGACAAAGTCCAAGGAATAAGATTTTATTGAAGACATTGTTCTGGTACGGCCTGGAGAAATCCCAAATCTAAAGTTCCTGGGCTTTCTCCACCCAAGTAAAACTGAAAGTTCCACCCCACTAATTATCACATGTTAATTTCTCACCAACCATTTCTAAAGAGATTCAACGTGTCCCTTAAGACATTCCCCCACAGGTGTCAATTGTCCGGAAAAGTGTCTCATGAGAACCAGACCTAAAGGAATGCAAACAAGATAACCATTTCGAGTTTTTACCAACTCCCCCTTCGCCCTCTCAGCGACCTTGCAAAAGAAAGAAAAATGTGTCAAAGCTAAAAGGCCCCAAATAATACTTCAAACAATGGCCAATTTTCTTGAGCAGAAAACCTCCCAGTCCAAAATGTCCTTTTAGACTTGACATACACATTAAAACTACACAGGCGAACAAGCAACTGGGAGGATCTGAGTAGAACAAGAAATCAACAGAGACATTGTATAGTAGGGTGGCCTTACATAGTGTACATGTAATTGAATAAATAAACATGTTAAACACAGTAAATCAGAAGTCCAGACAGTTCAATTGTGTATAGGTTTATTGTATGCTAGTGCTCTCTACAAGAATCTGAACTACTAGCCGTCAAAGCAAATTGGCAGTAGATAAGAGTCAACAGAATTCAAGGTGAAGTAGACTTAGATCTCTTGTGGGTGTGAAGGGATTCGAGACTGATGATGCGTTTAATTCCTCCTTCAAGCTCAGCCTGGTCATCTCCTACAAATAAACAACTAAGAAAAGATTCAAGTGCTTTCTTCTACTGTTTCCACATCTAAATCACACTTCCCACATCCATCTGCAAAGACAGGGGGTATCAAAACCTGCCAGATAGCAAGCAAAAGACTACAACTAAGCACCACACCTTTTGTATGTGCAGGATTGCAAGGGCGCATTCAGTGATGTTCCTATCTGTCTAAATGTCCTCTTTTGTATCTTCAGTCAATGCAGTCATTTCACTTTTCTTCTCACATTGGCACAATATATTTTTTTGAGAAAATTCCTTAG
The DNA here is from genome assembly GCA_017656035.1 of Myanophis thanlyinensis. Classification (NCBI taxonomy): domain Eukaryota; kingdom Metazoa; phylum Chordata; class Lepidosauria; order Squamata; family Homalopsidae; genus Myanophis; species Myanophis thanlyinensis. Next base: position 5,559 of record JAEANM010014257.1, read on the forward strand.
TGTCTTTGGAAGTGTCCAGAAATGCAGAAACTCATCCAAGAAAATCCAATCAAGAGTGCAATAGAGAGGAAGATGCTTGTATCTGTGGCTAGTTCTCAGTAAGCCTGTCACCTATGCCTATTCTTATTTTTCTATTTTTTGAATACTTTTACATATCATTTTAGAATTATTTAGACTGAACATAAAGTATATAAATGACTATATAAATGAGTAAAATAACCTATTATAAAAGTGATGAGACCAACAAAAATATATTCCTCTCATGTTTAAGTCTAAACAAAACACAAATGAAACCTCACACACTTGCATAAATGCACATGCAAATCTGAACACCATTGATGGATAAGCACAAATATTAGTCTCAGTATCAAGGGAAACCTCCTCAGAAATAGAACTCCAGAATTACAATTCCATAATTAAGATTAATTAATGTGTAATTAAGATGATCCTGTTTTAAAAGATTCAGATGCTATTCAGGGACTATTGGTGATTGGGAATTCTAGTTCAAAGCCCCAACAGTTTAGGAAAGTCCTAATTCAGAAAAGCTAATTTAGAGAAAAAGGCATAACCTGAGCACAGTCATATGTAGCACTTGAAAATACTGGGTACTTTTGTTATCCAATTTTCATTGTTATACGATAAAGGGTGAACATTATTAACTATGTGGAAAGTCTTCATATTAACAATATTTAATTGACTGGACTGGATTTTAATTTAATTTGAAATGAAAATAAGTTCAAATCATATGTAACATGACATTTTTCAAAAAATAGATTTCTATTATTCCTTTATTTTGGCAGAGTACATAATCCTTCTCCCCTGTATATTGATGTTCTGTAGAAAACTTGGAAACTTGATGTTCTGTAGAAAATTTCATGGAAATTTTTCATTTAATTTGAAAGCTGATGTGGAAACTGAACTGAAACTACTTGCAATAAAAAAAATTGCAAAAGCTATTTGCTTCCTCCTAGATAAGTTAGTAACAGATGTTATGGCCTATAGCCAGAAGGCTGAAACTCTACAGAACCATTTATTGTCTGTAACAGCTTGTCTCAGAAGAGAAAAAAAAAAAAGGCATTTTCCGAAGAGGTAGAAAAACTGCCTCCATCACACTGAAAACTCTAAATGTGTTTTCCCTCACAAGCAACTTTGAATCACTCCAGCACAGGGGCAACATGACTGATAGGTGGGAAGTCAATCCATTACATCGCCAGTTTTTTTTTTCTAATAAAAGTAATTCAAGCTTGTCATGGAATTTTAGATTTATTTTTTCATACAATCCAAATTCCATCTCCTATTTGCAAGAAGAATGACAAAAACAAGGGGCCTCCCATAAGGCTATATGGTGCACACATTTTTCATTAGCTGCTTGATAGCAAAGTTATTTTTCATTTCTGGAACTTATGATGGAGGTAACAATAGCTGTTTCCACAGAAATTTCCAGGACTTTGGGTGGATGGGGCAAAGTCTTTGTATTTATTATTGTATTTACCTCTCATGATTCAGGCCTTCAGCAGGAACCAAATCCAGGGCTCCAAAGAAAGAGGACGTAGAACAAAGCCCAACCTCATCCAGCAAAAAAATGAAATTATCGCAATGTGTACTGCTGACTATTAAAGGCTCTGATTCCTGAAAGGAAATGTGACTAGCAAAAGTATCTTTAAAGGTGAAATTGCCAGGGCGTACGTTTTATGGATAATGATAATGATAATGGAATGTCAATGGCTGCAAGTTGGTTTTTTTTAAATTAGGTTTGTTTCTTTCTTGCAGGTGAAACAAATTCAACAAAATATTTTTATCTGAATTTATTGGACATCTTAAAGAGTGGACTTTAAATTTTCTTTGTTGGAAATGTAACACATTTGAGGGTAAATATGCTTTGGTGTTAGTTCCTTTTTGGAACAATATAGTATTGTATACATTACTATACAGGCACATACAAGTGTACAACAGAGGTGAAATTCAGAAGATTTCAGCAGATTTGCTAGAACTGTTAGTAAATTTTCTAAGCAGTTCGGAGAACCGGTTGTTAGAAGAAATCTCCTTTTGTTTTTTTCCACTTTACAAGGTTAATCCTGTAAGGAAGGCAGGAAAAAATATTCTGGTGTTGTTTCTAGCCTAATATTTATTGCCCTGTTTACAGAAACTGCCCACCCAGTCTCATGACACCCCACCACAGCCGGTCCCAGCAAGCCACACCCAAAGAACTGGTAGTAAAAAAATTTGAATTCCACCACTGGTATACAGGTAAAGGCATTCATGTTAAAGATGTGAATATTATCTTGAATTATATTCCCAAATTGTAGAATTTGATTACTGTTTAGAAACTTCGGGCATGATGAATAGTTAAAAGAATTATACCGAGAGATCTGAAAAATACTAAAGATAAGCCTCGACTTATGAGTACAACATTTCTAAGTGAAATGCTAAGGGAAACATTTGTTAAGTAAATTTTGCCCCATTTTATGACCTCCCATCCCACAGCTGTTAAGTGAATCCCTGCAGTTGTTAAATTAGTAACATGTGAAGGGAATTTGGCTTCCCCATTGACTTTGTTTGTCAGAAGGTTGCAAAGAATGATCACGTGACCCTGGGGCACTGCAACCATCATAATTATGGGACAATTGCCAATCATCTGAATTTTGATCACATGACTATGGGGATGCTGCAAATGTTGTAAGTGTGAAAAATTGTAATCTGTCACTTTTTCCAGGGCTGTTGTAACTTTGAATAGTCACTAAATGAATTGTTCAAAGTCAAGAATTACCTGTAATACTTTCATAATACCTTACAAAAAATTGATATTTAACTGCTTTGCATGCTTTTTAAAAAATAGTATATAAATGAATTAGATTTTCTGTTGGAGGGGTGCTTATTATCTTCTATTCAATTGCTTTTTAGTACTTTTTGTTGTAAATTGTTTTGCAATTTGTGCAATGTGGCAATAAAATATTTCAAAAAGTAGGCAGATGATTATCCCAAATTCAGTTCTGTTTTGTAGCTGATCTTTCAGGATCAGTCTCAGAAGCAGAAAGAGGGGCAATAGCATGCAAAATGTCAGCTCAAAATTAGCAATAGATGCTACATTTCTGTTTTCTCATGCAAAATAGCATTGTATTGTACTGGAGCTTGTTTCACAGCTATACGCTCTGATTGCTTGAGAATCAAGATGTCAGTTTTACTCTGTGTCAGTGATGAAAGGAAATGATATTTTCAAAGACTAATGAGCAAAGGTTTTCTGTGGAAAAACCCAAAGAGTACAATTTGTCAATAGTTTTCTTCAGCCAAGTTGATTTAAAGTGTTCCCTAAGGATCAAGGGATCAAACATATAGGGAAAAATATTAATGTTAACCAAAAATGGATGTGTAAGAAGCAAGGCTTTATGAATGGACATGATGTAAGTCCCTTTCTAACAATTTGTGGCATGCATTCCTTTTTAAATTATACTTTGGACACCACATATTTCACAATGTAAACATTAATACAAGAAATAGAATGAAAATAATAAAAGTTCCACAACAGAAGCTGTGTACACAAAATAGCTCTACAGGGAAATCACTAGCCATGTTCTCTCTGCAAAGAGATAGTGCAGTATGATACAATTACCATGTAAATTGACATTTGTGACAAGTCACCTACTCCTTGCTAAACGTTTTGCTACTTTCATGTCATGAATTAGCACTATTTTCCATTCATTAAGAGGGTTATTAGACTATGGAAGGCTCATTCATTGAAACTCTACTTGTTCTTTGCATGAAATAGAAACAGAGGTTAAGGAGCTAATCTGAAATCTTTCATCTCAAAAATATTTAATTAGCATGCCATATTTGGAGCTGCAAATAATTGTATGAGCACTAGATAGCAGCAGAGAGTCATGTAAGTGGAATGCTTTGCTGTCACCTATCGAACATCCAGAGTTTTGTCCCACCGGTACAGTATGCCTATATATGTCAGCCTTTGCAGCAGCAATATGGAATTTTCCCAAAATAGTGATACACTACTTTTATTCTAAACTGTCCCAATTCTAGATTATCCTGATTCTGAACTGGCTAACATTAAGGTGCTGGTTCTTACCTTCAAGGCGCTCCATGGCTTGGGACCCAGGTACTTACGGGACTGCCTGTTGCCACCATCAGCCTCCAGCCAACCTGTGCATTCCCACAGAGCAGGCCTCCTTGGGGTTCCACTGTCTGGACGGTGTCATCTGACAGCCCCGAGGGTTCGAGCCTTCTCTGTGGGTGCACCCTCCCTTTGGAACAAACTGCCCCCGGAGATCCGGACCATTACAGACCTATGGACCTTCCGGCGCATCTTAAAAACCTACTTGTTCCAACAGATTGGTCTGGCTTAGTACTATTAGTTGGGGTTTTTAAAATTAGTTTTTAAATTTTAAATTTTAAAATTTTTTAATGTTTCAAATTTTTTAACTCTTAAGTTTTTTATTTGGTTTTAAATTCAATTATGACCAGCCACCGCACTTATTTTTTAATTTAAATTTTGTTTTTTAAACTGTTATGTATTTGTGTTTTTAGAAGGCTGTACACTGCCTCGATTCCTTCAGGAGGGAGGCAGTATAAAAGTCAAATTAAAAAAAAACATAATGTACTTGTTGTTGGAGATTGGGAATGTTGGGAATATAGATGGTGTGATGGTTAAGGTGCTGGCCTAGAATCCAGAAGATTGTGAGTCCTGCCTTAGGCAAGAAAGCCAATTAGGTGCCCCTAAGCCAGTTACTCTCACTTAGCTCAACCCACTACACAGGGTTAAGGTTGTAGGAAAAATAGGAGGAGGAAGGAGCATTGTGTATGTTTGCCACCTGCTTTTATAAACAGGCAGAATAAAATTCTAATACATAAAAATAAACATCTTAGAAAGTTGCTTGCTTGATTAATCCCCATTGTTTCTACTTTTTTCCTAAAATATGGACTCTTCCTCTCCACTAATGCGTGATCAAAACTACACATATCACATAAAACTATCTCCCCAAAAGATGGGAGATTGCTCAATAAACTTTACATATTATACTCTGGCTTTCTAGCAGCTTAAGCAGGGAAAAATTTTTATTTTCATGAATGAGAAAGATCAGCTTAAAGACTATTTAAACCATAGCATGGGGATGAAGTAAGCACATGGAAGGAAAATTAACATTGGGGTTGCAGGTTTCCTGATGCTGGAGTAAATTGCCAGAAAGAAAGAGAGAAAAGAATTCCAATGCCTTCTAGGTAAGATGGAATTTCAAACATGTGATGTTCAGTTACATTACATCAGGGGTGTCAAACTCAATTTTATTGAGGGCTGCATGAGGGTTGTATTTGATCTTGGGGGTCGGAGACAGCATGGCCAAGGTGGGCATGGCCAGTTTGACGTCACTTGTGTGAAGGGCATCTGTGGTGGCCTGAGCGCTCTGCCAACAAAAACAGAGCTCCCAAGCCACTCTCTGCCAGCAAAAATGGAGCTCAGGGTGGCCATGCAAGAACTACCTGTATACTAGATTGGACTGTATATCTAATTCAGAAGATATGTAATACAAGAGCTCTTTTCCATCAAATGCTACTTGAATGTCTCTCCCTGTTTTTGAACTCAGAAGTAAGGATCGAACCCGAAATCTTCTGCATACAAAGCAGGAATAGCAATAGCACTTAGCAATAGCCCTTAGACTTATATACTGCTTCACAGTGCTTTACAGCCCTCTCTAAGAATCAGCATATTGTCCCCCAACAATCTGGGTCTTCATTTTACTGACCTTGGCGGGATGGAAGGCTGAGTCAACTTTGAACTGCTGAGATTTGAACTGCTGGCAGTCGGCAGAATTAGCCTGCAATACTGCATTCTAACCACTGCGCTACCACTGCTCAGTGGTGTTTCTGCTACTCTTATGGAGTTTCTTCTAACCTGTAAGACTAACCATAAGCCACAGCTGTATGTGGAAGACATGCAATAGAAGCACTGACCTTCAGAGCATCTAATTCCATTATTTATTTCAAAGGTCCATTTTGGTAAGGGTCAGTATCACTAAAGAAGCAATAATGGCCAGAAGCTGAGTGCCATCAGGAAGATAAGCTTATTTCAAAAGGTTGTGTCTTTTCAGACTGGCTCTCTGGCTGTGGGTGTTGGAAAGCAGAGAGAATAATTTTTGTAGACTCCTACAGTTGACTGCAGACACTTAAAGGGTGCTTTCAAGGGGTTTTAGTAGCGTGTGGGTGAATAGCTAATGAAGCTATAGCAAAATACCAGCTTATCATCTGCATCACAGCACTGGCTCCAGTCTATTGCATTTTATATCCACAGATTAACTAACCATGTGCTTTGAAATAGATTACATTTTTATTGCTAAAGTGGGCTACCTTGCACTTTTCCTATTAATCACCTTGCAGTGACCATACCTCTGAAGTCAGCACCTGGAATAGTAAAATACCCATGTAGTTTTTCCCTGTTCTGGAAGAGAGATTCTTGGGAAGAGCAACTGTATGTGAGTTAGTGTATAGTAAAAGGTCCTTAGTGTTCTCTGAGCTTGGTTTTTTTCCTTGCAGATGTTTCATTACCCAAACTAGGTAATATCAGGTTGCTAGACTTTATCTTAAGGGTTACAATTCCTGGTGTTCCTACTGAAATGTAAATTCATTACTATTCAGAAATAGTAAATCTCTGTATCAGATTGAAAGTCACAAACAGGAGTTAAAGCATAGTTCTGTTGATAGAGAAGAATATTTGTAACTCAGGGTGGAAATGGCGCATACTTGATGCTCATTATGATGTTATTGAGTTTGGATAATGAAACATCTGCAAGAAAACAACAAAGCTCAGAAAGCATCAAGGCTCAGAAAGCATCATAAAAACCTCTCATTTTAACCCTAAACTACAAATATTCTCCTTTATGAGTGTATACTAACTAAAGGAAATATCATCTTAGTAGCTAAGACCCTAATAGTTTATTCTGAGTTGGAAAACAATCAACATGTCAATTTTAAAAAAAATGCCTACCGTAATTTAACTCTGCTAATTCTCTTGCTCTGTCTGTCTCTCTCACTCTCTCTCACATACACAAACATGCACAGACAAAAGAAAAACAACTCACAACAAAAGAGTCACTTTGGATGGCAAGAGGGGAAGAACATAAATTTAATAAACAAGCAAAAACTTACATAATTCTAAATATTTTTGCATTTGTTTTTGTGTCTCAGGAAAAAATGATGCAGCTGCAGCTTGCACGAGGCCTGGAAGTTTTAGAGAATGCTTTTGCATGGCCTTGCAGCTTCTGAAAAGAGCGCGAAAGCACACATACCCTTCTCACATGGTTTTTGGAGGCTCCAAAGGCCACACAAGATCAGGCCCATCTTACACGATTTCCAGAGGGTTCAGAGGTCATGTGAGAGTATAACATAATAACCATCTGTTACAGTGTCCAATAGCTAACTTCAGGGTATTTTGCCAAATTCAACCTTATTGATTTGCAACATTGTTCCATATGCGTGCATGTTAATTGTTTTGCCATGGTGCTCAGCCCTTTGGGAAAGTGCTTTGAATTCATAAGCTAAGCATTTAGATTCTAATCAACCTTGATCAGCCTAAACCACCAGGTCAATACAAAACTGTTTAAAAACCCTTTAGGTAGTCTGAAAATGTATTTATGCTCATCTTGGCAAAAACTAACATAAAAGAAAGTAAGGATCTGAAATCAATGCTCAGTAGATATGCTTTGTGTAAAATGTGGGACTAGTAATAAATATTTCTGACTATAAGATATCACTGTATTAAGTTGGGTAAATGGCTTTTAGGAAGAAATTGAAAATATAAACTGGATTAATACAAATATTAAAATGAATCTAATATTTTAGGGGCTGGTTTTAACATGAATAAGCACAGAAAATAGCCAAGACTTACTGTCCTTGGGATTTACAGTTAATGACTGATACACATCAGACTATTTCAGTGGTTAATCCTGCAACCCACAGACTTCCTAAATACATTTCCACCTTGAGTTTTTTTTTTCTCCCAGGCAAAATAGCAAAAACTCCTGATGTACAATTCCCTTCATGAAGGTTCCATATCTATAGACTGAATCTCATTCATTTACTAGAAATAGCTTTGACTGATTACTAGACCTGAGATCTCCCAGGCTCCCCTCAGACAGCCATGAATATAGGGCAAGGCATTTAATATTAGCTACCCTTGCATTTATGTGAATGCCTTCGAAGCTAGTCAACGCAGCTTTCCTAGCAAGGTTTTTCTGAAGTGGTTTGCCATTTCCTCCTCCTTGGACTGAGAGAGTGCGCGATTGGGCCAAGATCACCCAGCTATCTTCCGCCTAAGGCAGCACTAGAACTCAACAACCATGATAACAAGGGCAGTAAAATTGGGCATGGCTCACTTAACTGCCTTGCTTAGCAACAGAAATTTTGGTCCCAATTATAGTCATAAATCGAGGACTACCTGTATTTAACTAGGGTGACCAACCGTCCTCTTTTGCCCGGACATGTCCTCTTTTTACGTCCTGTCCGGGGCGTCCGGGCGGGTT
>JAEANM010014258.1:0-14074 GCA_017656035.1 Myanophis thanlyinensis
ATAAAATGGGACCCCTCGCGGTCATCCAAACGGACCCGGTTTCTTGAGTTTTCTTTCACTGATTTGGACCGGGTTTTTGGCTATAACAGCCAATAGGAACTGAATGAGTCCCACTTGTGATGGGAGTAGCTGAGAAGCACAACAAATGCACCTGGATATGAAAGGAAACCTCAGTACAGCTACAGAAGCTAATTCAAGTATGTGTTGTGGATCAGATGAAAGCAACATCATGAAGACATAGCAGGAGGGAAAAAACCTTAGAGCACATTTGCACCATACTCAGGCAAAGCAGATATAATTCTCCCAACATGTCCGGTTTGAAAAGAAAAGGACATAATTTATTAAATATGCTACATTAGGGAGGAAGAACGAGCCCTTGATCCCTACTATGTGGGATGCCACAGGATCCCGTGCTCTGTCCTCTCTTTTTTAGCATCTACGTAAGGCTATGGAGGAGCTCATCCATTCCCATGGGGTGAGGTATCATCAGTTTTTTGCTGCTGCTACCTAATTATATATTTCTACCCCTGGTGAATTAAATGATGCCGTGAATGTAAGTCCTGTTGTCTGGACTCTGTGAGGTTCTGGATGGGGAACAAGAGGCTTCAGCTGAACTTTGGAAAGACTAAGTACCTCTGGATATGGGGGCTTTATGGTTCTGGACTAGATCATCTTTGGTGGCAATCGTGGTTAGGAGGAACCTTGCACAACTTCTCACTTCACCTAAGGGTTTTGTATATTTATTTCTTAGTGTGGATTATTGTGTGCTGCCCAGAGTCATTTTTGATGAAATGGACAACTATATAAATTTGATAAATAAATATACATACCGAGCCCTACAAACTTGGTTTTATTCACGTATTTCTCCTCCTTTCTCCACCCTGCATACATTCTGCTCTTAAACTCTAAAGGCGTAAATCCAGCAATATAATATATTAGTAACTGGTGTTGAAAGAGTGTTGCCACTGTAGAAACAGTCTTCCCTTGAGACCAAATCAAGAAATAATGAGAGTTAATTGGGGCTAAAGTACTATTTAGCACTGCAGGAACAAACTTCCTGCAAGAGCACTCTAATAGTTTTTTTTTTAAATCAGAATTACCATCTATACTCAGAGAAATCACCATAACTCTGTGATAATTGCTTTTACCTGGTACCTGTGGGAGGGGTTTTGTTTTTTTCAACACAGAGGGAAAAATTATTGAGTTATTGTGAATTGGCATGTAGATGTTTTTTTGCTGATCCATTATCAAGATACATTCTGCCTATCAGCTTACAAAAAGTGTCATTTACAGTAAATGGCAAAATGCACTGAAAGGAGGAAAAAAGCCTGAAGAGGTATTTCTGTATTTGCTGTATTTGTGTATCTCACAGGGTTGTGTAAATTAGACCAAGAGCTCATCAGCATATCAGATTTAAACACCTATGGTCAGCTTCAGGGTTGACAGGTTTGATTTATTACTTGGAACCATGACACCTATACCTTTCAATATTTTCATTACCTTGTGAGAAAATCTAAGCAAAGCTTGGATCGGCTATTATCTTCTGTCTTTTTTTAAGGAGTAGAAAATCTAATCTACAGTCCTGAAGTTTTAGCTATCCTCATAAAAAAAAGATAATCGCCAGCCTCTTTTCTATTGTCCAAAGAATTAGTGACACAGCCCATATACCCAACAAGAGTTAACTTGCATTTACCTGGTAACACCTTTATAACCCACCAGGAAATACAGAGAAATCACAGCCCATAGTATTTACCCAGGCAATTTGATCGGTCAGGGCTGACTCATTTCCTTCCAGAATCAGGGAAGTGAGCCTTCTCTGCAGCAATGCCTGCCCTCTTTCCTTTCCTTTCTTCCTCCCTCCCCCCTTCCCTCCTTCCTGTCCATTTTTAACATCATTTATTCTTTATTTTTGTTTTTTGTAAGCCACCAGAATTATTGGAGTTGGGTGGTCTAAAAATTTAACAAAGTACCACATTTCATAAAAGGCATATATGTTTCCTTTTCAGGAAAACTTTATAAATCCTAATATCTCCTATTTTTAGAGATATGTGTTTATAGACAGTTTCTATAATATCTTACTTTAGGAGACAGAATACTGTGTAGAGAAACTATCTCTAAGCTTACTTTGTGCATCCTGATCAAACTAAGTGTTCCATTATAATTTTTATTAGGGTTTATTAATGTATAAGTGCCAGATAAAAATGCATGCTTAGAAGGAAAAAGAGAAGGCAAAGTCAAGTGAAAATCATAGTACTGAATTGACAAAAACTGCTAACCATCAGTGGTGGTTTTGACAAATGACTGGGATCGGCCAGGGCTGATGTTACTTGGTCCTACCTAATGGTCATCCCCCATTCAGGATTTGGCTTGTAACTTGGAGGTCAAAAATAAAATCACAAAAACTGTGCAGCAAGCTACCTGAACAATAATGCAAACACCTTTGAGCTACTGGCCAAAGGAGATGCAGGCTTCAATTTATACAACAAGACAATCTTATTTTTTGTTATTTAGGGTATCATCCAGGCAATTAGTTAACTGAATGAATTTATTACCAAAAAAACCTACTCTCCCATTTTCTTCTACCATTTAAAATAACTTAGAAACTACTTCAAAAGTCAAAATTGAATGGGTGACAAATGCCCAAAGCAAAGCACTTGTTCAAAACAACGTTGATCAATTACCATGCTATTAATTGCTTACCTTAAAATGAATCGTGTCTCACTCAACCCCGTCTATCGGCAGCCACAGGATTTTCAACAGAATCATGAAAGCAGCACCACAGCATTTGCTGAAAGCTTCAGCCCTTTTATATGTATTTGTGAGAGTATGCCAGATGTGCAAAAGGATGGATCTTGCAGGGCAATGCCACAGTGCTGCTTTTATCAGTCTGACACACACACTCTTGCCTCATGCCCTCATACGTAACAAGCCCTTAGAAAAGAGGGTATTGTCTCCATTGGGAATATCTGCTTCAAGGCACCTGCTTTGAAGTGCCTCTCAAAGGACAGTTCTTAAAGGTTTCCCTTGTTGCTCCCTACATCAATAGAGAAGATCACGGGTGCACGTTCTGTATCTTCTTAGTGGTACAATGAAATACCTGCAAGCAAACAGCTGAGCTCAAAGAATACCAATGATCCCCAGAGAATATTCCATATCATTTTGTTGCTACCTTGTAAACATCTAAAGTTTTACAGCCCAAATATGATAGCCTATTTTTCTTTTCTTATTTTACTATATAGAAAGAAAATGTGAAAAATAAAATAAAAAAGGAAAGAAAAGAGAGGAAAACATTTTATTATATGAGAAGAGCTTAGTTTTTTTAAACATGAAACCCTGACCATGTGAAATATTATTATTAGTCTTCCCATTACATTTATCACAAGCCATGCCATCCAGCCAGCCATTCAAAACATTAAATCCCGAATGGAATTGTCTTGTCAGCATAAAAGTGTACTTTTTTTTTAAGTATACCCCATCTCAGAAAATGCATATTTCTTCATTCAGTGATAAATTTCAAATTTTTAGATATGCATATTCAAGATAAGTGAAATTGTACAAATTATATAAACAAAATAATAAGCAGCAGCCAAAGAAATTAAAAACATAGGAAAAAACAAGACTGAATCTAGTTTGCAGCCACACCATTCAATGTATTTTTTCATATCTTTCCATTCTTGCAGTTCATCTTGCTTCCATCCCCATCCATGCACCATTTTATAATTGATTTTTGTTCTATAACTTTTTGCCTTTCTCTTTTAGGAGATTTCATCAACTTCTCCAGCCACAGCCTCCTTAAATTTCTTATTTCCCTCACTTAATTCTTTCTCGTATAATTGCTTTGTGCTTCACTCTCATTCCTTCTCCTTATATGACCAAATTATCTCAAGGTATTTACTACATTTTGTACTGATTCAACATTCATTCATCACCCCTTCATTCTTAACTCTCTCTCTCCTTGTTACTTACTCACTTAAGTACCCAATTCCCACTGCAGTCAATTTAATGTTTCTCCTACAAGACTCAAATCTCAGCTTCAGTCAACAAATCACTTAGGAGTGAAATACTAAAAAAATACATGTAATCAAATAGGAAACAAGTCTGATGTGAAGTTGAATATACACATATACACCATGCTGTGAAGGATTAAATGCTGTAGGTAGAGCCATCAAATTAAACTTCATAATATCATCATTAACACTTTCCATGAACAGGAATTAAATTTAGTTGGAGTAGCGTTAATGTCAAAAAAGATCTAAGCTTGACTAAACTTTCTAGTCACAGTTATCTAATCCACAGATAAATTAAAAACATATTTAATATACTTATGGAGAACATCAGGGAATGTTTAGCAGAGCCATAATAACAAATCCTATATAAAATATTTAATCACAAGTATTAAAAATGTCCTTCTGGCTCAGTTATTTCTCATTCTGCCACAAATTTTGGAGACTTCTAATCTAAATTATTCTCACACAGATTTTGAATTCCCATTAATATATATTTAATATTATTTGTTCTTCTAATCTAGAGTGAAGATCTTTCTCATGCAGGAAACATAAACTCCTGATAAAACAAATTAACTTTAATTTTTAAATTGCCTAATTTAATAAGCATCCATGTCTGCTTAGAAGGATAAATGAGGCCTTTCACATTCTACAGAATGACTAAAGATGACTAAAGATGACACAAATAGAAAAACTGCACATTAACAACCCAAATATTTGAAGAATTTAAAAAAAATGTTCATTTAACTGAGACACACTTTTTCAAAACCCAAAAAACTGAAAAGTAAGAAATGAAAAAAAAATCAATAAAGAAATAAGATACTTTAAAAGAAAAACAGAAAGCAATGTTAAAAATTGGGAGGGGATAGAAACTATTATTACTGAGAACTTCTTAGCTGACGTATATTAAAAATACAATAGAATATGATCCCTCACAGTCAAAAGTCCCATGTCTCTCTAAAAAATATGGACTGTTAAATTAAATTAAATTAAAATTAAATTCTGAAAGACTGTTATTTCTTTGCTTCAGGTTGATCCCAGAATAATAATTTTTTTTCTAAACCTTTTAGATCAGAAAGTTTATTTGGACTAATTATTTAAATTCTAATGCTGGGCTCTGGAAGAGTTCTTTTCAGAAGTTGTAGGTTCTCTACATTGGAAGCTTTTAAGAAGAGATTGGACAGCAATTTGTTTGGAATGGTATAGGGTCTCCTGCTTGGACAGGGAGTTGGACCAGAAAACCTCCAAAATCCCTTCCAACTGTTATGCTATATCCTGCACCTAGAATATGCCAGGAGGAAGGGAGGAGAAGTTATATGCAAAATCAAATCCAGTGATGGGTAAATTGATTCCCTTCCAAATGTTTTGGATTTTGATTCAAACTAGATTCAACCAACACAGCCAGTGCAATTGATTATGAATTATAATGCAAAAAAAAAAAACCTGAGAAGTGTCAGTTTTCATGTTTGCTCTTCCAGCCTGATCAAGGAACTTAAGCAGTAAGGCTATTTACAGTATCTCTAGGCGGCCTTGACAAGAGCAACTCATGCCTTTGTCCTCTCTCAATTGGATTACTGCAATGCATACCACACAGGGCTTCTTTTGAAAAGTACTTTGAAAACTGCACCTGATCCAAAGTGCATCAGCTTGCTCAGTGGTGGATGAGATCTACTGTTCACATATTAATATCAATATTTTACCAGAGTGCTTCCAGGTACCATTTAAAGTACCAGTGCATGAATGGCTTTTAAAAAAACAAAAGAATAACTCTGAAAACTGGTGTAAAGCACTATGAAGCAGTATATAAGTCTAAGCACTATTGCTATTTAACCGTTAAAACCCAGAGCAGCTTGGCCTTTGGATACCTACATAGCCACTGACTTCAAGTGATTCCTATTGATCCAGTAACTTATGGATCCCGTATTTTTCAGCATATAAAACGCACCTGAGTATAATACGCACCTAGATTTAGAAGAGGAAAACAACTCCCCAGAAGTTTTTGGCCTCCTTGCGCCCCATTTTTGGGCCTTTTTTTGGCCCATTTTTGAGGCTTTTTTGGGGGGAGGCTATTTTTTAGGCTTTCGGCCTGTTTTTGAGGCTTTTTAAAGTCCCTTTTGTGGCTTTTTCAGGGCCTTTTTTAGGCTATTAAAGCCCATTTTTGACACTAAAGCCTGTTTTTGGGGCTTTTTTCAGCCCATTTCCCCCTCCCCAAAAATCCCCAAAAATGGGCCGGAAAAAGGCCAGAAAACGGGGCATGTGGAGGCCAAACAATGGCCGGCGGATGGGTGGGGCTTCTAGAACATTTGTTGTATAAGATGCACAGACATTTTTACACACATTTTTTTTTTGGGGGGGGGGGAGTGCACCTTTACCTTGAAAAACACAGTACTTAAGATTCCTCCCCCATATGAGATATGACATCCAAGGAGAAATGTTTGTTGTTTTTAATCACTGAACCATCTCCTACCTAGTTTTATCACTACTGAGCTTTTAAGAAGCCTTAAATACTGAATAGTTCAGAAGGGCATTTATTTAATATTGGTCATCAATATGTCTTTTATTATTGTTGCTGTTACAGAAATGGGTGATAAGAGTTCAACAGTTATAAAGAATTATTATTGTACTTGTATTTCTATATTACTGTTACCTTTATTTTGATTTATTGTACACTGTCATGAGACTGGAAGGGTGCTTGCAGTGATACTGTCATAAAATATGGAAAACTATCTTGTTTCATATATCAAACATCTGACTTCTTGCCCCTGGAGTTTCAAGGATTCCTGTTCCTCTTGATAATTTGAAAAGCTGTTAAAACAATACTATTCTGCCATGCTTTTGCAAAAGATTAAAGGTTTCTGTTGGCCAACTAGAAGATTTCTATTACTTGCATGTCTTTCTTTTATTCTGCATTTTCATTCTGTTTGTCCACAACCTTGATTGTGTTAGTTTACCAAAAAAAAAAAAAGCTGAAATAATCCATTTTCTCCAATTCTTTTACTGGTCATCTCTTAATTGTGAGCACAAAGTTGATGAATGATCCAAGGCTGTTTGAACTTTCACCAGTCAATATGCAAAATGCATGTTTTCCCCTCCCTTTATTTCAGTTGTTTTGCATTTCTTTTAGTAACCCTCAGAACAACTATTGGGAGTTTTAAAACGCTTTTTAAGAAATTCTGAATTCACCTTGGCTGCAAAAATTCAGAATTTCAATGACAGGAAAGACCAGGAAAAAAAATCTCCAACACTTTGAGGCTGCCTGATGGTCATCTGGAGTATTATACAACCACAAATATGATAGCTCTAGGATAGGAAAAACAAAATCGAAAAGGCATACTTGAGGACACCAAGTGGATCCACGTCACTCTCTTCCTCTTCTGGTTCCTTTTTGGTCTCCTGGCTTTTAAATGAATTGAACTGAGAAATGACATCAGGTATTTTTTCTTCTTTGAAAAAATCAAAGCTTTCAGTTTCGTCATCCTCTTCCTTCTTGGGAAGGTTTTTACTCTTGAC
Source organism: Myanophis thanlyinensis (assembly GCA_017656035.1). Taxonomy (NCBI): domain Eukaryota; kingdom Metazoa; phylum Chordata; class Lepidosauria; order Squamata; family Homalopsidae; genus Myanophis; species Myanophis thanlyinensis. Next base: position 7,515 of record JAEANM010014258.1, read on the forward strand.
ATCAATGACGCTAGAGGATCTGGTTCCTGAAAAAAAAAGGCAGAGAAAAATTAATGGAGCGGTGTACAATTGACACAGCTATTATTTCTCTACATGAGTATCAGAAACAGCTACCCAGTATTCTTATACTGGAAGAAAATAGGCCTTTTGCATATGAAAAACAGTACATTTCCACACCATGTAAATAATTTGTTGCAATAAATATATTTTACCTAGGGCACATTCGAACCATAATTTTCCATTTCCAAATCCCGCAGAAAACAATCTGAAACTACCATTCTCACATCCAGATAACATGTTACTGTGCATTTGTAGTATTATATTGGTAGGGAAGCAAACCAAACATAACCTGGCACTAGATATTTGTGACAATGAAAATTTAACATAGATTTAAGTGGAAACATTTTGCTGATTTTGATCCATGACCTATTTATTAAAATTCCACTCTGTGTAAAGAATGTGCTTTTAATTTACCCAGAAATTCCAGCAACTCGGGGCTTTTTGCGAGAGCCACATCTTTAGAAATCAACCCCATAATCTCATTGAAGGCAGCTCTTCGTTCTCGAATATCAGATTCTCCAACAAAAAGCACTTTTCTTGGCAAAGGTGGTAGAGAGGTTTGTGGATAACGTGTGACAAGTTTTTGATAAAACTCATCAATATCACTGTACTTCTTAGATACCTGTAACGTAGGGAGAAAAATATTCATTCTTTAAGTGACAGGCGTAAACATGTAACCAATCAGACTAACAATTCTGAAAGAAAATACACTACAAGATTTCCCACACATTGTATATGGTTAACTACCCTAGGGCAGGGGTGGGCAATTATGGCTCCTTCATGACTCGTGGACTTCAACTCCCAGAATTCCTGAGCCACCCTTGCCCTAGGCCAAGAATAGATAGGGTCAATATTTTCAGCGGGGGCGTTTTAGTGACCTTGAGTAAACTACATAAATGTGTTAAGCCTCTCAAAAGTTTAATAGTCCTCTTTTAAAGTTTATATCTTAAAGTATACACACAACCGAAAGGTGCCAATTTATTGCCATTTGTGAGTGGTGCTTTGGCTGACAAAAATAAATCTGTGCCATTTCCCGTAGATTTACATTCTTTGCAGTATGTGAACTTGATTTCAGCATACTGGATTATTAATATTCTCAAAATGATTGTATCTCCTAGAGAAAAGACTTGGAAGAAATGGGTGGGGCCTCTGTCAATTATAATAAAGGGGAGGGGGCTAAGGGATCATGTGGACTACCTACACTTGTCACAAAAGCTGGGTGATCTCCATTAAGGATCTCTTGGGCTCCGGAAGGAGAGTAAAATACTACTGGTTATAACCTCTGCTTAGAACTTAGGTAGGGAATATGTATAGCAAAGAGTTTTGGAAAAACCACATAAATTCCATTGTACATGGCCATACTAAGGGCCTGAGTAAATGGAACAAAAAGTCAATAATACAAAAGAATAATCTTCATAAACAAACATTTTGCTTCTGATAGTGAGTGGTCAATCAGGTTTTTCAGAATTCATAGACGCTAAGAAAAACTTCCTCCACTACTATACTCATATCCACAGTTGCGTTGGCAAGGAAGAAGCAAACTGAAATGAAGGAAAGGATGGTACATACTAGCGCATGTTGCAGATTAAGGGGGGTGGGGGAAAAACTATTGCCCAAAAGGCTGTTTTTGCTGCCATGACTAAAACATGACTTTATCAATAATTTACAGGATGGAATGAAAGGGATGTTTATCACTTTTGCTGACTACAGCAAGCCTCAGAAGTTTCGCCTTAGAGGACAAGATTACATTATAAAGTTATTTTGACAGATTAAGCCCCGAGTCTGTTCCATCACGACTGTGTTCAAGTGTGATAAATATAAAGCAGCATTTGGGTAAGATAAATCAAATGCATAGATATGGAACTGGAGAAGTATGGTTTGGCAGTAGTGTATGTAAGAAATATCATCAGCTGAACATGAGTAAGCGTATAATACAAGAGCTGAAAAGGCCAGTGCAAAGATGGCCCATAAAAACATGGGCATACTACATCCATTACAGGAGGTAGTAGTTTTAGGAGGTAGTGCACATTGCATTGGAAAAGCGTGTCTTGGAATCGTGTGCTTAGTTTGGGGAACTGCACTTTAAAAGAGAAATGGAGTGGGTTCAGAGGACAACAACTAGGATAAGCCGAACACTATAAAGGAACAATTATATCAGGCACATTAAGATAGCAAAAGGAGAGATTAGAAGGAAATATGACAGAAGTATTCAAATATCTAAAAGATATCATATGCATAAAGGGGACCACTTGTTCTTTGCTGAAAGTGAGCAGGATGAGGACTATCAGTTTAAACCTGTTTAAGCAGGTATATTCAGAAGGAATACTGAGGAATTTCCTGATAGGAAAAAGTATTAAGCAGTAGAACTGCCCATCAAAAGCAGTGGTGAGCACTGGGAGTTTTCAATCAGAGGCAAATTGCTTGAGATGGTTTTATGGATTCCTATACTGAACAAGGATTTGGATCAGAGGCCCTAAACCAGCCTTTCTCAACTTTTTTTCCCCTGGAGGAACTTTTTGAAATAATTTTCAAGTTCTAGGGAACTCCTACATAAAAAGTATTATATCTACAGCTCACAGAACATTTGCAGGATAAGGAAGTAGAGTCACAGTAAGTAAAAATCCCCATCACTGCAAACTTTAACTCTCTGTGGCACAGGAAGTTAAAAAGAACAAATTCTTTTTTTAAAAAAAATCATGATCTCTTGTGAATCCTAGGGTTCTGCAGAATCCCGTTGAGAGAGGCTGTTTAAGAAGGTCCCCTTAAGCTAAGACATTGTTTAATTCTACTGCCTCTTTCTAGAGTTGTGATCTGTTACAACTATTAACACTAGCAATGTTCACAAAGAATGCTCTGAATAAAGAACATACACTTTTTATAAGGCTCCATTGTCCACTGATAATTTACAAGCAAACTGAAGAAGAAAAGTCATTTTGTGGCTAAAATGCAACTAAAAAAGACTGAAAGGAAAGAAAAAGCAGTATTTTAAACATGTTTTGAGCAATGTTGTATCCTATAGGTCAGAGCAGCATTTATCTCATCAGAGAAACAGAACAAATATCTAATATTTGTTTCAAACATTAACCTGTAGCTTGTTTACTGAATTAAAATTTACAACTGTTTCTATTTAAATTGGGGTTTTGATTGATCGGCCATTGTATTTATTTGAAATTTTAATCTGGTTTTAATTGTATATACTCGTGTTTTATTAGGCTGTACACTGCCTCCAGTCCTTTGGGAGGGAGGCGGTATAGAAATTAAATAAAGATTAAGATTAAGATTCTATAACATTATAAAAATCCCTTTACCATACTTACAGAATAAACTTGTTACATACAGAGAAGCGTCAACAGTTCTGTTCAGTATGAAATACATTATTTCAGATTTCAGAATGACATCATGCCAACATGACTAGAGTTTCAACAGTGCTTGAGCACCCTCTACTGGAACTAACCATGTTAATCCACTCAAAAGAATGGAAATCTGATTTTCTTCATTTTGCTACAGAAAATCCATGTCTTTCAAATTATCGGTAGTATCAAAACAGCTGAATGGAATAGCTGCTCAGAAGGTGCTAATGGTCTGAGTGGTGTTTATCTAGCTGTGTAAATCTGAAAGCCACTACACTATTCTGCAATGTTGCAGTGCACTTTGCATTTTGCACTACTACTGAAGCAGCACTTGAAATGTCCTTCCTTAGTTCTGATTATCTAGAAAGGCATAGCAAATATTTCTCCAATTAAAGTAAACCCAAACTCAGTTTGTTCATTAAGTGGCTTACAACAAAATGCATAGAACAGTAACATACAATACATACAACTCATACAAAAGGCAAATAACACGCAACCCCGTGGGCTCCAACATCAAAGACCCAACAGTATTACCCCTTCAAAGAACTTTGAAAACTTTGCTTTTTTTCCCTCCAAGCTGTGGCTTAGGCAGCTATGTATATATCCATCTGAACAGGATTGTGTTTAATAAAGTTGTCATATGATTGTTTTCCACAATTATGGCCCTGTCTTTTATTTTCTTATTTTATTAATGTAATCTATTTGTGTTGTTTTAATATGTACAAATTTATAATTTAAATTTATAAAACAGCTTCATTGAGCAATCTTATTTATAAACCTTACCATTTACCAGATACGGTGGGATTTAGTGCAGACCACAAGATTTCTCTTTAGAGAATCTCACTTATTTCCAGGACTGGCTTTTCAAAAGATTATGATGAGCCAGATTTTTTAACCTTGACAGCTTAATACAAAGAAAATAATACTTTCAGAGGAATTCATAAGTGGTTTTGAGAATAGGAGGTGGGAACCTATGGCAATTGCTGGGAAATTACCAGCAAATACAGAATACAAAGTACAGTACTTCAGATGGCTTTCTGTATACACTCTGGCTCATTCTGGTTGGCTGAGCTCTGTAAATTCTTAGCAATGGCCACGCTACCTGGAGAATTCTAGGAACTGAAGTCCAAACAGCTGGAGGACTCCCAAGTGAGGAAAAGTTAACTTTGGATTTTCAGTTGGCTTGTTACAGCATCAGCTGTGTAAAGAGTAACACCAAGTCAGCTTTAACTCTTACATTGGAATTTAAAATTGCACATTTAATCTTACAGGACTGAGTATTCCTCCACTAAAATAAGCAAAATCCTTCCATGTAGAACATAAGGATATCAGAGGAAAATTCCCCCAATGATCCAGTATTCAAGGTGGTAAAGCATCCAGTCATCATAAGCTGCCTGATTCAGGTAGTCCTTGACTTACAACAGTTCATTTAGTGACCGTTCAAAGTTACAATGGCACTGAAAAAAAGTGACTCATGACTGTTTTTCACTCTTATAACCATTGCAGCATCACCATGGACATATGATCAAAATTCAAATACTTGGCAATTGATTCGTATTAATGATGGTTGCCCCAGGGTCATGTGATCCCCTTTTGTGAACTTCTGACAAGCAAAATCAATGTGGAAGTCAGATTCACTTAACAATCATCTTACTCACCTAACAACTTCAGTGACTGGCAATAAAAGTCATAAAATTGGGCATAACTCACTTTATAAATGTCTCATTTAGCAACAGAAATTTTGGGCTCAATTGTGGTTGTAACCAAGGACTATCTGTATAGTCCAGATCCAATATTACCCTTTTGCTAAGAACTAGACCAGACATGTGGCTAATTCTTCATGAGGAAGGATTTTAGTGGCACTGAAGCTATGAAGCTTCAAAAATCATACATAGCTTTATTCATATTCTCTCTCACCCACAAATGAATGATTTTACTATGTTTGGGTTTTGTATTTTATTTCTTTTCCCCTTTTAATTTTATTTCTGTTCCTTTATTCTTTATTTTCACAATACAATTCATAATATATATTTTAATTTAAGTTGTCTGGAATTAAATGAATAAGTTTGGTTTCTCATTGTTATGATGTGAACTTTTAAGAGAATTACATACAAAATACATTTATAAATGATTTTATTACCATAAACTGAACATTGTCTTCGTGTTTGTGCTTGGCAGATTTGAACACAGCCAGTTGAGTAACTACTAAAATATTATATTCCACATGGCCAGACATCATCTTTCCTCGTATTTCTTGGTACTCTGGGACTGACAGATCTATTCCCGTATGACCATTCTGAAGAGGTCTGCAGAAGTAAAAACATGAATTAGATGTTAAAGAGAGACACTGGTTTTTGACTCACAGGTTTTCAGATCTGGGGTGGGGGAGGATGATATTATCATTTGGAAGTAAAAATTACACAATAAGCTGGGATAGTTGCCTCATTTGATTATGGAGATTCTCAATCATCCAGGTAATGGTTTTGCCAAAGGGCTTTTTCAAAGGGCAAATAGAAAAACAAAGTCCAGTTGCCTTTTTAAAAACCACCTTTGCCTGATTTCAAGTTTTTAAAGAGAGGAAAAAAGAGAAAATGTGAAGCTGTTTTACTTAGGACAACTTTGTCTCTTTGATGCTCCACAATAATACAAAAATAATAGTTTCTGCCAATACAAAGCATCTGAGCTATTTTTAAAAAAGGATATATGATACTAGGTCTCTAAATAGCTTTAGTTTCATAGCCACCAGGCAAGCTTGGTAACTAACTAAGACAGGGGTCGGCAACCCGCGGCTCCGCAGCCGCATGCGGCTCTTTTGAAGCTTTGCCGCGGCTCCGACAGCCGGCGGAGGTTTGAACACCCCCCCCCCATTCGAGTGGGACACGGAGGCAGGACGTTGTTGCCTGCCCACGAGGAGGAGAAGGAGGTGGCGGGCGACAAGGATGGGCGGGCGAGGGGAGGGAAATGGCGGGACGGCTTTGTTCCTTACGCTGCCCAGAATTCAAAGCGGCCACCCGCTTTGCCGCCAAGCATGGACGCTGCCAGCCTGCGAGCCCCGGCTGCAGAAACAGCCCGTGGGAGAATCCCCCTCTCATGGGGGGGGGGATCCAAATCTTCGCCGGCCGCACCAGGCTGCATGGAGGTCCAAACACT
>JAEANM010014259.1:0-14073 GCA_017656035.1 Myanophis thanlyinensis
GTCCACCACATATGGTAATATGTTCCAGGAGTCTGATGGCATTTCCAGCATTTCTCGGATTTATCCTTAAACATTCTAATTTACACCACTCTTCAGTGGAAATTCCAGGATGGATTACAAACAAACACAAAAACTGACTCCAAGATAAATTATACACAGTGCTGCTAGTACATTACTATACCTGGGATAATAAATAACTTGCTCGATACCAAAGGGATTCCACAATGTGGCACCAGACAGCTTTCTCATAGGAAGCATTCTAGAAATAAACATCACACATTCTACACAGGTAGTCTTTGACTTACAACTATTTGTTTAGTGAGCTTTCAAAATTACAACAGCACTGAAAAAAATTACGACCGTTTTTCACACTAATGACTGTTGCAATAGCTGTGACAATTTAGATCGTAAAATGGAGCAAAATCCACCAACAACTGTCTTGCTTAGCAACATAAATTTTGGGCTCAGTTGTGGTTGTAAGTCAAGGACTACTTGTAGTTGTAAGTCAAGGACTACTTGTAGTTGTAACTCAGTTTACTTTGGATTCTAGAAGCACAGATTAGCTCGACGAACATTATTTCAATGACTGGCAAGTTGAAATAGGAATACTGTAGAACTTACTGCAGTTTTTCTAAACTTTCTGGGTTCACATTCTGGGCCAAGAGGGGGGAAATTAATGCATGAATTGCAATTATGCCAATTAATTAAATAGAAATTTAATTACATTTAAATAAATTTAATTTATTCTTCCCTCCCACTGTTTCCAGCTTGCTGCACACTTTTTAATGATTTTAAAAATATTCCTATCCCAATTCCACATTGCTTTAAAGATAGACATTGCATGCATGTACCGATCAAAAGCTGGGGTAGTTATTTTAGTACTAATGATTACAGTACCAATTTTTGGTGTTATTGCTACAGACAGCCAAGTTCCTATTAGTGTCTGTAAACTGGAGACTGCAGATTTCCTCATAGAAATCTGATCAATACAATCTCACTTGGATTATTCCTTCTGGCATATTTTGCCCAGAGAACCATACAGTGGTGTACCAAATTATTTTAAAATAAATAAGCAGAAAGAAACTGTTTCCATCACAATGAGACAAGAACTATTGAGGTTGGGGCAAATTTTACTTGTTTATTAGAATCTGATTGTGTGTCACTGACTACCCTTCATTCTAGTTTTTACTGTCATATCATTTATGCTTAAGTAATTGATGAATTAGGTCTATCCATGTCTAGTGTTGAGTTTCAAAAAATATCCTTTAGTAATCCTGTTGATTCATCCAACGAGATTATAAATAAGATGTTTTATTAAGTATTGCAGTCTGCTCCCATCATTTGGGGAAAATGTTCTGTTAATGTTCACAAAGGGCTTTTCAGTCTGAGATATAAAGCTCATGACTGTAACTGACATTAAATTAATATATATATTGGCTTCAACAGTTTTTGTATACCTTACTTCTAGATGGATTGTGGCCCATAGTGTCAGATTTACATCTGATACAAAAATTATCTTGCTTTTTATATGTGTGTATTTCATTTAACGGAGCAGAAGGATGAAATTAATAGAAATACAGTAGCAATTCCTTACCTAGACCTGTTATATGGGTTCATTTTTATCAACTCAAAAGTATGAGATCAGAAATAGGCAACCCCGCAACCCCAAATGTTTGCAACCTGAATTCTTTCTTCAATCTTTTGGTCTTGTTTGCACCATAGCTATGATGAATCTTGATGAACCTATAAAGCTTCCTGAGTCCTTTTGCAAGAAAGCAGATTATTTTCCAGTTCAGCTGCTTCTTCAACCATGAATAAAATTGCGCACTACTGGTGGAAACTGTCTATTCCAAGGATCCACAGATTTCCTCCTGGTGAAGTCACCATCTTGCATCCATAATTTTTGGTAACCTTAAAGTATGCCATTGGCTCCATTTCAAAACCAGGGCAGAATAGTAAAGATAGTGGAACACCATTTTTCTGCTCTCTTATTGACCAGCTAGAGGCAGTACTGATCTACTCATGAGAAGCACTCATGAGGTACTTTGTAGGAGAATGAGGAAGATGCTGGAGGAGTGAGAATGGAGGGTATGTATAAATATAAATAAATATATTTGTCAGAAAGAACAGATCTGCTGTTAAGAGTAATGGAAACCATTGTGATAAAAGCCAGCATTTACCAACATTCATATTTATATTCATATAATATTGAATTACAATATGGGAAAGCAGGAAGAGCTGTTTGATGGAATATTGCAGAAAATGTGTAAGGCAGTATAGCATTTTTAAAATGGAAATTGGGAGGAGAATAAGAATAATGGCTTTCACAGAAAAATGATATGTTCCTGATGATGGACTTTTCAGGTCTTGGACTGGAAATGGGATTCCCATAGTCTACAGAGGAATACCATTTCCATCATTAAAAATATTTCTTTGAAATATAGCCTTAGTGATCTGGGAGCTCCAGAGTCCTAGCTTCTGGAATGGTGAGGTCATTTGCATGTGGCAGACTTTAAAACTATTTTGGCAAATACAAAAGCATTATGTCTCCCAACACAGAATTAAAACCTTGTCTGTTACAAACTTTATTTTTAATTAGCATCAAAACACTGAAATGACTGCTTCTAGTTAAAAACACATGTAAATACATCCCAAAACCATTTACTAAGCACTATTCTATTAAACATAGTTTTTGTGGAACAAGTTCAAAACAAATGTATACTGTTACACCCTATTTGTGCATGTCAAAAAAATAAATTTTTGCTTGTGTATGTGTGTGAAAGAGAGATACAGACAAAGAGAAAAAAATAGAAGTGTTCTGTTTCTGTATTTGGGGTGTCAAAACTAAAATAAATGGGAACCATCATAAACTTTACTTGATTTTTTGAATAAAGCTTCACCATGATTAGATGTTTAGCTCCCTGCGACTAAGCCTCACCCATATCAGTGGGGTTGATTTCTATGTAAACACATAGAATTGCAGCATAATAAAAGAAAATTAACTTCAGGTGTATCTTAGCTCTTTGGTTTAATTATCCTGGATTTTCATCTCTAAGTTACCATACCTTTAGGGTAAAGATCTGACATAGAGCATTGGAATCTGTATTATTGATACATAATATACATGAACATTTCCTATTGAACTTTCTTTTTATAGAGTTTTATAGCAATTATAGTGATACTGCAACTGAATAACATGATAATAATGATAATTACTAAGTTTCTGCCATTTTCTTTCTAAAAGACATGCAAAGAGTAGCCCAAAATCAAGTACATTTGTGTATTTATATTAAATTAACAGACTTGAAACTAATGCTTTATGATTAACTTACTTGTAAATTGCAACCAGGTAGCTGATTTCTAAATTTGCAATGACATCATACTTATTGCTGCAAATAATTAATCACCCCTCATGAATACACCTGGTTTTTGCATTTATGACAGAAGCTAATTGATCTTAAACAGGGCCAAACCTAATCTGAAGGCTGTAAATTTACCTGGAAAATCAGAGTCAACGTCACAGGCAAACCGCTTATTTTTTGGTGCCAGTCTAGACATCAGGAGTTGATACTTGAGTTTTCTGATCATTGTGATCTAAGAAATTGGAAACCTCCAGCAGTTAGAATTTTGTGTGCCAGAGAAGTGAAATACAAACTTTATCTTGAAAGATGATTCTTTATGACATAGTATAATGTTTTTACACTCTGTAGGAAGTTGGGCAATTACGTTTGTAGTCTTCATTTACTTGTGTTTGATAGCAACAAAAAAATAAAACGATTCCAGAAAATGAAGGGAAATGGGAAAAGATATTTTCAACAAATAATAGAGATGAAGCAAAATTAAATATCCATTGGAAACCACACAAGATTTCCAAGCTGTGTTAAAAAGTTTTCAGGCAACATTTTCAAAAGTCCATAGCAGTTCACTTAAAAGCAGTGGTAAAATTCAATTTTTTTACTATCTGTTCTGTGGGCGTGGCCACAGGATTAAACATCACCAAGCACAGAATTAAACTTCACCAAAGTTACAATGTAATAAGGGGAGAGGAAGTTTCTGTGAGCAAGGCAATAAAGATTAGGCTAGAAAAACTGCCTTATTTACAGGATCAACCCTGTAAAGTTAATCTTTACTGGATTAATCCTGCAAAGTGGGAAAAAACAAAAGGAGATTTCTTCTAATAACAGGTTCTGTAGAACTGGTGCCAACCGGCTGAATTTCACCTCTGCTTAAAAGTGAATTTGATGTATTAATGTTGACTTCATCGTGGTAAATTTTCCAATTTGTTTAGTAAGAGACAAACAAAGCTGGGGAAATGAGCACGAAGGGTCTCTACTTCAGGTGAACTTTGAAGAAAAAGGGCCAGTTCCATTTTGGCCTGTTTTTTTTGCTTTTCTTCCTAGAGAGACCTTTAGTTTATCAGGTAGGATAATCTCAGGATACCTTGAGAAGGCTTGGAAAAGTCGAAATAGCTGTTTTACATGAATGTGGAGCTACCATTATGAATCAATAGCAAACATGCATGAGCTGTTATTGTTACCTTTGGATTTATTTTTTCTATTTACAGTGTAATTATCTCCTCCTGATCAGGAATGCATTCTGAGTCTGAACTAGCTAGAGAAGACTAAAGAAGAGAAGGAAATTGGTTCCATTTTCTCCTCCTGGAAGAGGATGATGGTGAAAAAATGAATGGGGGAAGGATTTAAGAAAGGATTGGCTCTCTCCCACTTCTGTAGTCACTTCATCTTTAGTCTCTGGGTATAATCTTGTAAACTAGGATAACTCTCTAGATATCAAAGTATATTGTTTCATTTCAAAACCATGATAGGGTAAGTGCGTGTCTCTAGATTTGACTGAGTGAATCTACTGAGTTCTGTCCCACATTCAAATTACCGAGCACCACCGTTGACAGTTAGGTGTCATCAGATATGCATATGTATTACAGTGTGGAAAGCAGAATTAAGTTCCCTATTAAGCAAGGTGAAATCCATAATTTCAAATGGTGAATCTGTGATGAGAGAAATAAAGGCAAGAAGTGCCTCGTTGATTATCTAGGACAGTCAGATGCCTTAATATTTAGAACACTATCATGTTTGCTGCCAGCACACTGCTATTACATCAACGTTCCTCAGCTACAGAAAAGAGGATATTTGTATGGAGACATCCTATTACTGAAGGATGAAAAAGACTAATAATCGGGACTAATTGATATATTTTTATTTTATTTATTTATCAAGATTTATATACCGCCCCCTCTCCCAAGGGCCTGGGGCGGTGTACAGCCAGATAAAAAACACATCATAAGACAATCTAAAAACCAGTTAAAATAATTAAATAGGGCTGATTAAGATTAAAATTAAACAATTAAATTTAACGTTTAAAATCGACAATTAAAAATAAGTAAAATTTAAATTTGGAAAGTTAAAATTACAAGAAATTACAAGAAAAATCATTTAAAATTTAAACCCCAAAGGTATCAGGCCAGACCAGCTAGCTGGAAGAGATGAGCAACCTGCTTGAAGAAATACACATGTTTTGTTTGATTATATCTTATCTCAATATTTGGTTGCTTGACAGTCTACAAGCAGGAACTGAGAGAAAGTTAAGTTGGTTAAAAGTTCTTAAAACTGCAATCCCCTGAATAAAAAAAATGTGTGTGTTCATGTGCATCTTAAAGTCTTTGTTGATTCCTGGCACCACCTGGCCTAGTCCCTGCAATTTTCTTGGCAAGGTTTTGGAAATGATTTGCCATTGCATCTTTCCTAGGGCTGAGAGAAAGTATCTGGCCCAAGTTTCCCAGCCAGCTTTGTGCCCAAGACTGGACTAGAACTTACAGTCTCCTGGTTTCTACCTTAGTGCCTTAAACCATTACCGCAGTCAGGCTACCTTAAATAAAAATCAAACAGCAACAAATTATTATTTAATTTATAATTTTAATTTAATTATAATTGCAATTTATACATAATTAAACCCCACACCACGCTGATAAAAGAAATAAAGTCCGGTTCCAATTTGCCACTGCCTTTTTCCATGTATTGTATTTTTACTTCCAAGCTTAACCTCTCAGCCCTAGAGTTCCACTACTAACCATTAGCTACAACTTAGAGCTCAGGCCAGGCTGAGAAGGTGCTGCTGTGCTTTCCTAATTAGCCCAAACCAATTGCCATTTCAGTCCAGCTCAGAGCAGGGCCGGCTTTGTCCGGAGGTTCCCTTCTCTTGGTGACCCAGCCCGGGTGGGAGTGAGGCCAGGGCCAAACCCCTTTGGGCTGTAACTCGAGCGGCGAGGGGTTATTTTAAAATGAGGAACCAGAGAGGCTCGCGGAGCAGAGCAACTAGATTGTTGATGTTTCCGGGTATAGATAAACAAAGGCAGGAGGAGGATCTCACAGACAGGCAGCGATAGCGAGATAAGGGAGCCAGCCGCGCTCGTCAAAGGTCACGTTGCACCGACCCGGAGAGAGGCTGTCTGGGCGTCCTGGGACCTGCCAGTCACAGAGGCGGCCGGGGTTGCTGGATCGCGGAGAAGCCAACGCGACCCCTGAGGCCACGAGTTCCCTTGCCGGGCTTGTCAGCAGCCGATCGCCCGCAGCGCTCCCGCCGCAACAGGTGTCTGCGGGAGCCGAGGGGTGTGTGTGTGGGTGTGTGTGTGTGGACATTCCGGCCCCTTTGCAGCCCCGGGAGAAAAGGCGGCGGCGGCGCCGCGCTGGTAGCTCTGCCCGTCGAACCATGAGCGGCTTGGAGGAAGATCCCGAGTTTGATTTTGATTTCCTCTTCGAGTTTAACCAGAGCAACGAGGCTGCCGGCGGCAAAGGTTGGTGGCGAGGCAGCGGCGGCCGCCCTCGAGGGGACGGGATGGGGACCGGCGCGCGGGGAGAGGGAGGGCGAAGAGCGTTTATTTGCAGCGCGTTAAATATAGCGGCTCTTCTGGGACGGGAAAGAACCGTCTCCACAATAGGCTGAGCCTGGGGACTGGAGGAAGGGAGGGAGTCGAAGCGCCGCCCGTTGCTGGGCTTGCGGCGTCTCACTCGCTTCGCCTAAGACGCTCTGTTTCTCTCCCCCCCCCCCCGCCGCCGCCTCCTTCAAAGGCAGCGGAGTCCAGCCCTTGGGGAGTAGCTCGGATTTGGGGGTGTTTCTCCTCATACTTCCTAAAGGGCGAGCAGAAGCAGAATCCTTCTCATCAAGGGCTTGGGGAGGAAGAGTCGCGGCCTGAGGAGATGGGCTGGAAATGAAGCGGAAACCCCTTTGCCCTTGTGCTGTCGCCAACTGGGTTGTTCGCGGCCCCGGCTTTGCGGGTTTCCCCGTTTTTAAAATAAAAAAAATGCCTTCCTCCACCGCAAAAAGACAATTCCACCATGTTACTGTTTTCTTTTTCGTCACTTGGAGGGGAAACTGGCCGAACTGTTGCCAACTTCAACAAAAGCCAAGAGAGTTGTTCTCTATTCCATAAAGGAACTTGTAAAAAAAAAAAAAAGAATGACAAGAGACAGACAAGTCTACTACTACTGAAATGTCATGGTGGACTTGTGAAAAAAGAGCTTTACTGTTTCATTGGAGAACTTTTAAGAAAGGGTCAGTCCTTTGTGTTACTGCTCCAGGGTGGAAATTGTTTTCTAAAAGCCATTTTTTTAATCCTGCTCAGGAAATTGTAAGAAAAAATGCCCCTGGAGGGGGGGAAAGCAACCAAGGGGCAAGGGTGGATGGCAAATTCCCTGTAACTACCCAATCTTGTGGATCAGCCTTGAAATTCTGTAGGATAAAACTGGTTAAAAGCATATGATGTTCCTGGACCTGTGTCCTGAGTCAGGTGGCTTGCCAAATTTTCAAAAGGAGAGTAGGGGATGGGAAATCTCATGCAGGTCCAGAGATAGAGCGCATTGTTATTCCTGCATTGCTTTCAACAGGGGAAGAATTGTATTTCAGTGTTTATTTATTTATTTATTTAAATTCATTTGCTCCCCATCTCACCACAAGGCAACTCTAATATATAGATTATCAATATCCTCTCAGGTTGCCTGTTTAATCCAGGATATGATGAAATTCAACTGGAGTATGAGAGTTATAGAAATAATGTATGGTAATGTTGGTTTTTATAGCTACATAAATGGAGGTGATCCTATATGAACTATGGTTTGAAAATATTTCTTTTGAAAAACTATAATTCTGGGATAGGTAGACTAGTACCTGGATCCACCAGGCCTCAGGATTCCAATCTCCATTTTAATCTTTGTATATTTCTAGTGGCTGTGCAATGGCATTGGTGTAATTGGATACAGAAAAACAATCTCGAAAACTTTTCTGTTTATATAACATGTATATATATATATAACCCAGTATGTTTCCTTCCTAACCCAGACTGCATCAGGCATTTAGATAGTAGATTGCACTGCAGTCTGAACATGAAATTTCCATATTACAATGCAGCTGACCCAAAGAAGGTGTACAGTTGTATGGACCTAATTCATATAACTTGCATATTCTCTATTGTGAGTCAGAACCCCTAAGAGGCACAAGTAACTTGGAAGGGTGTTTTTAAATGTTGCCTTGGCTACAGTAATTGAGTTGAAACTTTTCAGTATTAGTACTCCAAAGAAACTATTGTTTTTTAATGGGGAGTTGCCCAAATTCACTTTCAGGGGTTGTGGAATCACAAAGAGAATGAGTGATAATAACCTAATCAGTATATGATGGTGCAATCAGGTTGGAAAGTAATTGAACAGTATACATAACTCTGAGAATGCAATACTATAGATAGTAATTTGTTTTATGGCTACTCTATTGTAAATGAAATAAATTTTTAATCAGGTTCCCCATGTCTGCTTTACAAGAGCCCTATTCAGATGTTCTAAATCCTCCAAATATTAAGTGTGAATGGAGTTGTCCCAACTTCATCTGCCAAGCACTGCTGCCTTCTATCAGCTGGGGAAGCATGGAGTAGAAAAGTGGAGATAATTCCATTAGGTCACAGATTTTTTCTTATTTTATTGCAATAAAACTGTATTTTTTTAAAAAAAATAGGAAAGTGCACTTGTTATTACCCATAATATACACAATTATGCATAAAATATTATTTGACTAGGAATGGTACAGGAGTTGAATATACATATATTAATTGCATCCACACATACAGTACACTTTATAAAATGCTACAGTGCAAAAGTACTATATAGGTTTGTTTGTATCCCACTTTCTTTACCTTCTTTGATGGATACACCATTGTAACTACTTTAAATTAGAGATTTAAAGTAAAGTGGGGAAAAAAACAAAAGGAGATTTCTTCTAATAACCGGTTCTATAGAACCCATGTGAACCAGCTGAATTTCACCTCTGAGAATGATTGTGACTGTTAAAAGAAATGCAATTTTAGAATTCTTCAGATATATATAAATTTGCCCTAAATATTCCTTTATCCATGTATGAGACTGTGTTGCAATTTATCCGTGTGGATCTCCCTGTAATGCACATCAATCTTTTCCATGTCTTCTTTGCGGGAATGAATAAACCTTCTTAAAGGAAAGTAACATTGTCCACAAAGGAACAGAGGTGTAGTATGTAAATAAATCAAGGGTGGCAAAACGTGAGTCTGATCTGCTCCTGGAAATAATGTCAGGAGTTGGTAAGTGTGTGAAAAAGGTTGAAAGTGCTCCTTCCATGTATGAATTTTACTTCCATTTCTTCTCACAATGACTGACATTCTGTGTGGGTTTTTGGTTGAGGGTAATCTTTGAGTCATTTCCTGCTTTCTGTGCAGGCCAAAATATTCTGTACAAACAGCGTATAAGAAATTAGGCTTCAGTATTTTAGAATAGTACTTACAATGGGTTTAGATGGAACGCCAAGCTGGAAAGAGAAAAAGTCCTGTTTTACTTGTGCTGCTCCACACCTGGATGTTAATGGCCATCTTTTGGTAAATAATAGGCGTATAATAGGTGTTGAAATGGTATTTAAAGTGAAAAAAAAAGCCCTAAATGTCATGGAGCTACTTCTGTAGCAACTGGAGTAATATTGTATGTCCTTTGTCAACATTGTCATTTAACTGGTAGAGGAACATTGGAGTTCAGTTGGGAATAGAGCCATGATCATTAACGGAGCTTTTCCGGATCTCAGTGTATATGTTAGGGGAGTGACATCGCCTGGAGCATTTGCCTCCAGGGGGGAGAGGAAGGAAGCAAACATTATATGTAGAGGAAATGAGAGGACGCCTTGCCTTTTTGCTTCAATCACTCAAGAATTCTTAAAAAGCAGCTGAAGCCAAAGGCATGTTGAAACTTGAGACAGGGTTGATAACAAAAAATTGACAAGTGAATGGGTTGGAACAGTGTGAATGGCAGTGTCATTTGTAATGGATTCATGGCCATCACTTTTATAAATACTTGGAGTTGTTAGAACTCTCATTCAGACTTTATGAAGAAATTGTGTGTATGCAAGTATACAGTAGCACATGCACATGGAAAAGAAAGGCTATGTAAAAAGAAAGGAACATGCAATTCCAATAGGTCCAAGAACTAGCTGTTGTGACTCTGTATTGAGGAATTGCTCAATAGAATAATGCATCTTTTCACAAGGATCATGGAACATAGTGTGTGCCTCAGAAAGAATAACAGCATGGCTCAGAGAAAAATTGCAGCATGTTGAATTTTGCTCCCTTTTTTTGCTCATTCTCCCTCCTTTTATTGGTCAGCAGTGTAGCTCAACAATACAGAATATAACATAAATGTGTTTATTACCACAAAGGTGATAAAGGTGAAAAAGAGGATGAAGTTAGATTATATGCTGTGTTAAAGCACAATTGAGTTCCACTTAGTTTAGTATATTAAAAACACACAATCACTCGAATTCAGCAGGTGAAATTTAGCAAATGTAAAAAAAAAGGAGATTCAACATTCAGATTAGTATTTAAAAGCACTTCCCTCTCGTGTATATTTTGTAAATTGGACTCAACGTCTTGTAGTAAATAACTCACAAAAATAAAAAAAGAGAGATGTAATTTTGGCAGGTAGGAAAAGATAGCAGAACAATACTCTGATTATGCTGTTTTGTTTGATTTAGAGTAGCAAAAGAATAAAGGGAAAGATGTTAAACTTACCTGTGGAAGTCTTTTCTTCTTACCAGTCGTAGACTACATGCAGGATTGACAGATTTCTGGTGGCTGGAAGCCTGCTGCATTTTGAAACAACTGTATAACTTCCAAGTGGTAGCTGTAGTTCCATTATAGAGCACAATGATAGCTCTATGAAGAGCATTATAGTACATTGAAAAAACTTCAGATCACAGAAGCCTACAAAGTGTATGCATCATTACTTCTTATTACTGTCTAGCCATTTCCAGACAGGGTAGCTCTGTTTACATACCAAATTTATAATCAAAATATATCAGAATAAACCTGTTGGCATTTAAAATGCTGTTCTGTTTTCTGTTCATACTGTTAAACCATAACTTCTAAAAAGCTTGTTTGTAATGCTTCCTGTAAGTCACATAATTTGTGATAGAGGAGGTTGAAGATGCCTTTGAATGTTTTGAGGGTACCAAGAAAGGTTATTCGGATAATTTCCATTCTTTCTGCTCAATTCAGAAGAAGTCTGCAAAGAGCAGCTTGTATCTTTGCTGTGGGGTGCAAGATGAATCACTTCATTCTTCTTTATCCAAGAAATGCTAAAGAAAGTGTGCAATGTATTCACATGGACGAAATGCAGTAACATCCAAATATGTCTTCAGTCTACACGCTTCTGCTTGTTCTGCAATTCTGTAATAACAGCCCTCAAGACTTTCCATGTTTTTTTTTATGTGGCTGAAGGAGAACAATTTTTATTTTATATTGGAGAGTGGTCATATTCACTGCATTAAGTTTATTTCTGTTTACATTGGTAATGTACTTTATGTCCTGGCCCCTGGCCCTGGGCTGATCCTGGCACACCATTTAAAGGTTAAATACTTCACTCTGCTCAAAAATAACTTGATAGTCCTGTTATAAAGGATGTCATTACAAATTCTGACTTGAAAAAAAGATAAATGGAGTTCAAGAACTCAAGAACAGGTTAATGTCCAAGCTTATTTGTTACTGTTTTTCTCTAGAAGTACAAGGTGCATACGTAACCTTCCCTTTTCTGGGTTTTTTTTTTTTTTTTTTTTTTTTGGCAGCAACAATTCTGTGAGGTAGGTGGGGCTTAAACCCAAAATCTAGAACTCTTTGGTCCTAGTCTGTTCTTAAATTGCTAAATGACACTAGCTCTTAGCCGTCTTTGAAATAGTTAAGGTAGGCTTTGATTCCATAGAAACCTCTAATATATTCACTGGATCATGAAAGGGATTCAGCTTACTAATAAATTAATTTGTATCTATGTGCAACATCTCATGTCTTTTCTTTTTCTTTTTTATCTTTTTGCAGAACATTATAGCTATGCATCTTCAAATATAAATTCAACTTTGCCTCTAAATGTGGCACATTCTTCACTGCCAACTCCATGTCATGGCCTTCAAACATCTATTCCAGTCATTCCAAATGTCTCATCAGCTAATCATCTTTCAGGTTATGGAGGAGGGCATGCTGACAATAGCACTGCTGGATATTATTTGCCTCCAAGTGTCAGACCTAATGGAGTGCCAGCGTTAGAAAGTCCTAGAATTGAAATAACCTCCTACTTAGGACTGCATCAAAACAACAACCAGTTCTTCCACGAAGCTGAGGTTGATGAATCCACCCAAAACACCAAGAGATCGCCTTCTACTGCTACTTTGAATTTACCAAACATTGAGGCTTACAGGGACCCATCTTGTCTGAGCCCAGCCAGTAGCCTGTCTTCCAGAAGTTGCAATTCAGAAGCGTCTTCCTATGAATCAAATTATTCCTATCCTTATACTTCACCCCAGACATCTCCTTGGCAATCGCCCTGTGTATCACCCAAGACCAATGAAACTGAGGAGAGATACCAGCGAAGTTTAGTTCCCTGCACGCTCCTTAATTCACCCCGACATTCTCCTTCCACATCTCCCAGAACAAGTATTACTGAAGAAAACTGGCTGAGTTCTCGCAACTCCAGACCGTCCTCTCCCTGTAATAAGAGGAAATACAGTTTGAATGGCAGACAGACATCCTACTCTCCACACCACTCCCCAACCCCTTCTCCCCAGAATTCTCCAAGGGTTAGTGTGACTGATGAGACATGGCTGGGAAACACTAACCAATATACCAGTTCAGCCATTGTCGCAGCAATTAATGCTCTCACTACTGACAGCACAATAGATATGAATGATGGAATTCCTATCAAGTCTAGGAAAACTGCAATAGATCACACTCCCTCCATGGCACTCAAGAGTGAACCGAGTGGAGATGATCAGGGGACCATATCACCAATTACCGATTTATCACCAGAAGAATTTCCTGGGTTCCAGCACATCAGGAAAGGAAGCTTCTGTGATCAGTATCTTTCAGTTCCACAGCAGCCATATCACTGGGCCAAATCAAAGCCTTTGTCCCCAACATCGTACATGAGGTAAAGTTTCTTTAGATATAATCTTTAAAAGAAAAGTCTCTATTTTCTCTTTTGCTTTTCCTCCTCCCAATAATGCCTTTGTTTTTAGTACTTCAAACACAGTAGTCAGAGACAGCTAGAATCATTTTTATAGCACTATCTTTTTGCTTTTATTCTATGCTATGTTATGATTCATTTTCACTTTGATTGGTAAAGGCAAATTCAAACCAATTTCCCTAGATTCTTAGGTATCTGTTTGTTTCCTATCTGGGTAGTATTTTAAAAAAATCCCAGATCAAAACAGTTACTTTTACAAACTTGAAAATAGATGGTGAATGCTTGATTACAGGGGAAATATATCATGCAATGTAAAATAGAATTGCAGTAACACTGCAGGCTTACTTTTAGCTTTTTATAAAATACTTGTTTTATTTACCATTATAGCAGTTTAAAAGCAAAAAAAAAATGGAAATATTTCATTTCTGTTTTAATTGTTACTGATTTGTATGGGTTTTCCAATTCCAATTCAATTCCAATTTCAAATTTTATTGGTCACATACACAATCATACATGGGTACGATATGCAGTGAAATGCTTATGCAACCGCAGG
>JAEANM010014260.1:0-14073 GCA_017656035.1 Myanophis thanlyinensis
GTTTTGACCCAAACTGAATGTGCATGATGTATGTATGATCAGATGAAATTTGAATAGCAATTTGTGTCCTTTTTGGATGAGGATTGAAAATTTAGAAGTTACCCTCAACTGGTTAGAAAATTGTTAGGAAAGTATAATTGGTAATACCCTTTATCCTATACAGCTATGACACTGATCTTCAATCTTGTGGGTCAGGACAAATTTGACCATTATCTTGTTTTGTTTGTTTATGTGATTGTACAATGTGAATGAATGATTATCAGATCATTTAAGTCCATGTAAGCTATGGTCCTCTAGAAATTGCTGACGTGCAATCCCATCATTTTATTAACATTATTCTTGCTAACCGGGACTGTTGAGAGTTGAAGGTTATGAGAATTTAAAGGGTTTACAGATTGCTTTACTACATAAAACTTTTTCTTCATTCATTTTATTCTGTAAGTGGAATAGACCATTTCAAAATAATATGAAAAAATGCTTTTTTCAAGTTACATATGTACATATTTAAATATTGGTTTCCTCCCTTGTGCATTGTATGAACTAGTAAATTTGTTCTTTTTCATTTTTCTCACAATAAAGGAACTACCTTGTTCTGCACTAGCTCCATCCTTAGAATCCTGCTTCTCCAGACCTGAGAGACCAGCAAATCAACGCCCACCTTCCCGATGGGCTTTACATTCTCCTACTGCCTCACTTCAGAAGACTATGTAAACTAGGAACTGCTATTAGAGAGTTCAAACCAATGACACAAACCTGCATGAATTATCACATAACAATTTACTATCTTTTGTATGATGGATCCATTATTATGGCCAGTCTCTATCAGTGAGAGGAGATCAAGTTCCAGTGTTCAAAGAATGTTCTAGAATGCAGCTTCTTAGTATACAACTAGAGAAACCGTGATGTTTCTAGAATGAAACAGCTAATGTGCCTGTTAATAACTTATTTTTTCATAGCTCAGAAAACTATTTTTGCCGCCATCTTTTCTACACACAGTATATTAACTAAAAGAATCTAAAAATTATACAGATAAAGGTAAGATTTTAAATGAATAAATTTTGTTTCAAAGAGACAGTGATTCTGTTCTCTCTCTTGCTCTCTAACTGCTGACTGCCTTGTAATACGTTTGCACTGTTGAAATTTAGGTTATTTGGCTATTTTTCTGCCTCCTTGGTTTAATATCAGATTTTTTAGTTTTATTCCTTTCGGTTTCATTTAAAAAAAGAAATTTCGTAAAGGTGCTTTAGCATGACTGAAGCAGTAAATGTTGTTAGTGAAGGAAACCCTTGAACTGGTTGACTAAAGTTATCTTAAATTAGAAAGGAATATAGAGAATATGAAATGTTTAGAAAAGGGAGGAGGAAGACTGGAAGTGAGCTGTACAGTAAACATACACTCAAGATCTGCATGTCTTTAGATTGTTAGCACTTTAGTGCATGTACATGATGCTTCAGTACTCTCACTGTCTAGATCTCAAACTGTTATATGATTGTGAATTTATCTGTACTGTACTTTTAATGTTGGTATTCTTGCATTGATTGTATAAAAGGGTTTTTAAATGGCTGTCAAATAGTTCAATTGAATATGTACTGTGTCTGTTAAAAATTTCCCTTCTCTGGGGAAAAGCACTGAGAACTCTGGGCATACTAAACTGTAACTGGTCTTGTTTGAAGAGTCTCTTGAGACCATGTGGTGTGGAAATAAACTCAGCATTTACAGATCCCTGGAATTTCTTGAATTTTGTTATAATGATGCACATATTCAAGCAAATTATCGGGTTTTCTCAAGACATAAGAAAGAAATGAATAAGAACAATGCTATTAACAGTGTATGTAAAAGACACATTTTAGTTATTAGGATGACAGATGTTTTTCTTCACATTTCTTTTGATAATGATTGTGTATACATGAATAGTATTTGATAATAAGAACATGCTAATAATACCTATCAAACAGAATAAATTAAAAGACAACTTTAAAAGAGATGTGTATCTTTTCACAGGTCTGTTGTAAGAAAAAACATGAGTGAAGAAACTTGTTAAGTAAATTCTGTTGACACTTTTGATATTGTTAACACATAAAAACTAAGAATAGCAACGTTTTTTTTAAATTACAAAAATATTCACCCTGATAGCTTGGCAGTTAAGACTGCAAAGTAGATTAGAACCATATGATCTTGGAACTATTTTTTCCACTCTCTCTAATGCCATATTCTTACATTTGCCTCCTGAATGTTGGCCTCATCCCTGAGTTTCCTTTTGATGCTGCTTCAGTTACCTTTATAAAGAAAAAGCTGAAAGACGTAGAAAATGTGATTTTATGAAGTCAAAACTGAAAATGAGCACAAATAATCCTCTAGATGTGTTCCATTTCTTTACATACACACATATACACCCATACAGTTATACCTATATGTGAGATGGACGGTGTGTGGTGTGTGTGAAGGTCTTAACAGAAAGCTGTGAAAGTTCTAGCATAATCTTAAAATGCCTGAATTGTAAACAATCAGGGATGGCAACAACATTTCTTCATGATCGTGTTGTCATCTAGTGTCTTGACCATGGTCAGCCACTAGAGATGGGCAGAAAAATGGTCAAAAATTGTTTATGTACTATAGCTAAGATTCTGCACTGCCAAGAAGTTTCCCTGGAATGGAATGAATTCATTGAATACAAGTGCCTAAACTCACATAAGCCATTTTTGTAAACCTTTTATAAGGAGGAGTCATATTGTTGACCTATTCTTGCGGTCCAGCACAGGATAGGGACTTTCACTTCATTGTGCTATTGAAATTTGACTGCCTTTTGCAAGTTTCGTACAAAATGAATATAACTTTAGCTTTGAGTAAAAAATGTATTATTAATCATTCAAAGCAGGAGTCTTCAGAATTCCTCAGCCAAAGTTGTCATGATTGGAGAGTCCTGATTTAAAGTATGTAAATCTCCATTGTATTTTCAAACACTGTATAACAAGGCTATATAAACAATGTATATAAACCAAATCTTAAAGCTAGTTACAAAATATAACTTTAAATAGACTCTCCTGTTTTTTAAACATAGGCTTAAATGTGGAAAGTATATTTCCAACCAACAATAAAAAATTTAAAAGTAGTATCTTTATTTAATCTTAGGACCAGAAATACCTCACGGACTTAGGAAACTGATATATTTTATTAGATTTTTATTACCGTAGTTTATTTCAGACACAGTTTTAAAAGTATCAGCTTGTATCATTGAAAGTACAAGTGTATCGTTTAAATGTTAATTTCAGTAAGAAAGTAAACTGAAGTAATATTTATGATTTCTTCAAAAGAGTGGTGAATCAAACATCTAGGCCAGTGCAATCTGTTAACAGGAATATTATCATTTTCAGAGTAAAGCAGTTATTTTTAAGATAAAAGATACAGAAATAAAGAATTTTATATTAAGCCAGACCAACCTTTGGATGATACTGGGTTTGGGAAGGCAATGCTTGTATGACAAGCAATCACAAAAAGTAAATAGGAATATGGCAGTGGAGTTAAATGCAAAGAATTTCATTCATTTGTCTGCAAATTCATTCAGTATGTCATACCACTTCTGAAAACTTCAAAGCAATAAAGAAAGGGAAAAGAGAGTGATCAGAAAGTTACATGTTTAGCTATGAGGGATGAAAATATTTTTTTCAAACAGGTCCTAATTGCAAAAGGTATTTCCAAAGAGCTCTTGATTATCCATTGTGAATGAGGGCACAATTGCTTCTTATTGAGTCAGCAGAAATTTTAAAAAAATATAAGGCAGATAAGTTTTAGGAAGTGGGCTTACTGGGTGAATTAACAGGAAGAGCTACTGGAAAACTGCCAGCAGAGTTCAATACTGAATTTTCTTTTTAAGTGAATATTATATAATTGACTAAACTGAGTGAAAGAAACAAAAATAAAAATAAAAACCTACTACTGATGCCTTAAGGAGCAAAGGTGAATAAGAATGTTATAGTTGTGATCCGAAATACTTAAGTCATCTTTCCTATCCGAAAACAACAATGGCATATACTTACAGAAACAGCAAATGTTCAATAGTACTTGAAATCAGACTATTAATGTGAGATCAGTTTATTAGAATGAGGAAAGTTTTACCAGATTAAATTAATAAATGCACTACAAAAGATGATGACAAAGGAAATCTATAAGTGATCATCAATGTACAACCATTCAGTCAATTACTGGTGGTTACAACTGGTCCTCAGAGTTCTGGCCATCCCATCCCCCAATGTGATCACATGATTGCCATTTGCAATCTTCCATGACGACTTCCCCAGAAAGTCAGTGAGGAAGCTGGCAGAAAAGGTTGCAAATTGCTGGAGTAAATCACTCCTACCTGTGCACCTATTCAGTTTCTGCACTTTCACTGTGTTAGCCAGTCGTGCACCCCTAATCCACCTACTGGCTCTTTCACATCCTCAGGCACCCTGCCTGATCCACAGCTCTCATGCACATCCAAATCATGCCACATTTATTGCATGCCCTCTACGATTATCCCTTGCATCCATGCACACCTCCTTGCTCCTTACCTAGCAGCAGCCACTTACCTGCATGTAGACCTTGAATTTGCAATGTCCTGCCACCTTTCCTGCTGACTTTGGTTGTGGCAAGTCAGCAGGAAGTTGCCTTGCCTAATAAGTCCATGGGGTTCAGAGCCAGGGTGGCACAGTGGTTGGAATACAGTACTGCAGGCTACTTCTGCTGACTGTCAGCTGCCAGCAATTCAGCAGTTCGATTCTGACTGGCTCAATGTTAACTCAGCTTTCCATCCTTCTAAGGTTGGTAAAATGAGGACCCAGATTGTTGGGGGCAGTATACTGACTCTGTAAACCACTTAGAGAGGGTTGTAAAGCACTGTGAAGCAGTATATAAATCTAAGTGCTATTGCTATTCAGTTAACAGTGGCAATTGGGACCATGGGAAATGTTGCTGCTAAGCAATCAAATCATAAAATGCAACCTCATCATTTAATGATGGAAATTCTGGTCTCAATAGGCATTGTAAGGCAAGGACTACTTGTACTCTCCATATGAAAGACAAGCAGCAAATATAGTAGTACAGAAGTAGTAAACAGAAGCAAGAGGCAGTAAACAGAAGCAAGAGGCAGAAGATACTGTGTACTAGAGGTAAAATTCAGCAGGTTTTAGCAGGTTCGCTAGAATCAGTAACTTTTCTAAGCAGTTCGGAGAACTGGTTATTAGAAGAAATCTTTTGGGTTTTTTTTTCACTTTACAGGGTTAATCCTGTAAGGAAGGCAGGAAAAAAACATTCTGGTGTTGTTTCTAGCCTAATCTTTATTGCCCGGCTTACAGAAACTGCCCACCCAGTCACATGACCCCCCAGCCACGCCCACAGAACTGGTAGTAAAAAAATTTGAATTCCACCACTGCTGTGCACTATTAGCCTCTGTTTCTAGGCTTTTAACATTTGAAGAAGCAGGCATTCCAGAATAAATGATATGAACATGGATCCCTAAAGGGCGGATGCAGTGCTGGATTAATCATTAAACAGAATAAGCACAACCAGTACTTACTGAGTCTTAATGTTAATTAGGTAATGGAAGGCTTCAGGGGCACTATTGTTGGGCTGTATTTTAGGACATAACTTGCTTCAATCAGGCCCCGGCCAGATACAATGCAATACTGTAATGCTCTAAAACAAATACATACCAATTAGACCCATTGGTTGATGAAGTGTGTTATGTACTAAGAGCATACAGCTGGAATATTACAGAGCAACTTCAAAAAACATAAATCCACTAGTGATTAATTGTTCATTTCAGACAAATGAGAGTGTAGCAAAGAATAGTACAATGCATCATCATAGATGTTGAAGGCCTAGCAAAGCTGAAAATGTACGAGCTTAGACAGTATTCTCCTGCATACTCCCAGCCCATGAAACAGGCTGGAGTTTGCATCTTCACTGAGTGGGCTGAATGAGGCTTGAAGATCCAACTTCATTTAGCTGGCTCACTCCAGGAGTTCTCACCCCACACACACACACACACACCAATTCCACACACAAAAGTACTTTTTCAATCAGCCTCTTTAAAAGTGAAAGAGCTGCCTACCAGATTGAAACATGGAAACATTTTCTCCAAGCCAGTTATCAGCAAAAAGATCAAACAAAGTTCTGAAATAATAACATTAATGAATATAAATACGTATAAAATTCAACATTGCACATCTCAAATCTTAGCTGTAAATGAATCCCCATGTAAAAGGTACAAAGTTTGTCCCATAAACAAACAAAAAAAACCACCCCTCTAAAGTTAAACATGATAAAGAGGGATCATCCTATGACCCTTGAGAGGGCAAGCTGCTAGTACATAAAATGAGAGCAACCTCCATTCCCTTCTAGCACTGATGATGTTACCTAGTTTGGTAATGAAACTTCTACAAGAAAACACCAAGCTCAGCGAGTAGCGAGGACTTACAAATCAGCCTGACATCAATATCTGAGGAGAGGGTAGAGCAGGTCATAAAAAGAATTGACTAAAGCAAGTCTCAGCAGACTACATTTATCTTGGGGTTTTTTTAATATATATTTTTAATGCAGGATGGGAGTACTGCAGATACCAGACACTTTAATTTCAGGACAACTTTTGACAAAGTAGCACATAATGTTCTTCACAGTTAGTTAAGTGCAAACTGCCTGGGATCACAAGTGGCTACATTGTGGATTTGAAACATGATCACCACTGATGGCTTTATCAAACCAGCAAAAGGCTTCGAGTGGGCTGCCACAAGGGCTTTCTATGCAACGTTTTAGACAAAGATGGGGATGGGGGATAGGATGCTTAGAATGTGCCAAAAACCTTAGAAGAGTAGAAGAGGGCAAACTGAATATACAGCAGCACTTGATATGATTCCCCCCACTCTATCCCATCCCACCCAGAAAAAACAAAACACCAAATACAGCTTTTTGCTGAATCAAAAGAAAGTGCAGCTGTTCTCATTGTGTGGCAATAGTTGTTTTTTTTTTATAATTAAGATAAAAACCACACCACGTAATTATAAAAAGTAAATGTGAAATATATTCCTGCAAATGTTCTATGAGATATAAAGAATTCTATTCCAAATTAATTCTGTGCTAACATTCATCAGAAGCAATGATTTCTTCACTCTGCCTGTCCTTTGCTGCTAAAATATTGGTAGGTTTTTTTTTTCTCCAACTGAAATAGAAAAACGAGAAAACAGATTACCACTGCCACCACCGCCACTCAAAAAAGAAAAAAAATATGCAGCCTAAGGGATGTCTGAATATTCATGACCCATCTTTTAAAAAAAGAGAGAGGGAGACAGTGGGAGAGAACAGAGGCAGACTTTACAACATACAGAGCTGGTTAATGACTGAGAAGTGAGGTTGTTCTCTAGCATCACTGAACACAGCTGAGCCCTCAGATTAATTGTCAGTCATCCTGAAATAGTAAAATGTGATAAGATAAGCAGCTTGCCTAGTCTGTCAAAGAAACTGCAGGAGTTACTGTCAGTAATTGCAGGAATTACTGAGTCAAGAGGCAGACTGACCATACGGAGCAAGAAAATAAAAGAAAAAAAGAAAAGGTCAAATATGAAAGCTTCTGTCATGATCTGAAATTAACATTAATTCAATGTTAGGTTCCCTGTTGCCAAGTTAACAAGCCTGACAACATCAAAGGTATTGCCCATAAATTATAAAAGCCCTGAAGTAGTCATGGTTAGTTACTATGATAGTTTTCTCTCTAGATACTAGACAGATATATTTCTCTGTTATGAACAATTTTAAACTGAAATATTAAGCTTGCAAGAAATTTGTGGTGTAGTCTTACGTGGAACTTTTGAGAAATTAATTCTGCTTAATTTAGTGGCACTTATTCCCCTCTAAATATAAAATCCAGTTATAAGGTATAATTTAAAATACAGATGGCAAACCATTCAGATATTGCCAAACTGTAACTCCAGTCAGCCTAATCAAAGATGAGGGAGGATGGGAAATACAGTTCAGTCCCATTGGGAGCTTTTCAAGGTCCCATCCCCAAAGCATCAAGTATAAAAGCACAATGACAGTGTATGTGTCATAATGAAAATCAAGTATAATGAATTATGTAATTTGATCTAGTTGCATTGTAATGCAATGAGTGTCATTTGTGCAATGACATCCTACAATGTCCCTTGCCCCCCATTGCAGATGCCCAAATTCCAACCCTATACTAAAGAAGACAACTTACTGCTTTTTAAATTATTGAGTCTCCTGGTGCTCTTGCATTAATTATTTATACCAGATCTTCTCAAACCTGCCACTCAGGGGTGTATTGGAATTTCTGGGCAATTTCACACGAAATATTAATGCTGGAGGGTGCCAGGTTGAAAAAGACTGAGTTCAACCAATATGTTAAAGAATTAAGCAAAGAGTTAGAATTATATGAACACACTGCTGAAGCTGGGCATATTCATCTCCACATTGGTAATAGCGGTCTAATGAATTCCTGCCACTGTGTTTATAATTTCCATGGTTTTCATAGGCAGAAGCTTTCAAACATGGAAACAAAATATGTGGGTATCTTTTTCTACCTGATTTAGGGCTGAAAGAAGAAAACTGGAAATGAAGCAGCCAACACAAGGGACCCAGCTAACCTCTGAAAGAAATGCAATTCTATACATGTATCATCATCATTTTCAAAACCTTGATGTGAATAACTGGACTACCTGTGGTTATCAGGGCAAATATATCAGCCTGTAATAGGAAAATGATGTTTCATGATTTCTGAATGATTAAACCTGAGGTCACAGGAACACATTTTATACAACTGAGGTTTTCCAGCATAATGGCTCAGTATTAATTATCTAGCCATTTAGTAGCTTATCTTTTAAATGAAACATATTAGAGTTTCTTTCTAAAACTGCTAAATTATTTAGAATACTTTCTTGGAAAAGTCCAGACAAAGGAATACAATAAATAAAGTTTCTAAGCAAATACCTAAAAGATTTTTTAAAAAATTAAAGGAAAAGATAAACTCAATCCCTGTACTGATTGAGTTAAATGACTCTATTTCTAAGAAACACTCTAGAGCAGGGATC
The DNA here is from genome assembly GCA_017656035.1 of Myanophis thanlyinensis. Lineage (NCBI taxonomy): Eukaryota > Metazoa > Chordata > Lepidosauria > Squamata > Homalopsidae > Myanophis > Myanophis thanlyinensis. The sequence goes on from JAEANM010014260.1 coordinate 9,078, forward strand.
TCAAACTCACATCATCATGACATCATCACGTGACGTAGCACAACTCCCCCCCCCTTTGCTAAACTGGACATGGGTATGGCCAGTGGATGATGCATCTGGCTCATGGGCTGCAAGTTTGACAGTCCTGTTCTAGAAAGTTCCCAGGGAAAAATTTAAAAAATGAATTAATTTGTTCGTAAATCACAAGATGTCTATTTCATATTTTTAACACTTGGAATCATTATGTCTTCAGAATTGGATAGACCAATTCTCCATTTCACAATTTAAATGTATAGCTATTGCTGACTTTCATTCCATAATGCCTTAAAATGTAATTGTTAGTTTCTCTTCAAGTGCTAAAAGAAACTCAAAGAAAATAAAATTTCTGGTTCCTCGGTGGCTACTAAAGCATCAGACAATACTGTTGAATCATCTTTATACATATTTCAGCTCTATATTTTATAAACAGATATTTGTCAACTTACAATTCATTTAGTGACAATTACACAGGCACTGAAAAAAGTGACTTATGACCCTTTTTCACAGTTACAACTATTGCAGCATCCCTATGGTTAAATGATCAAAATTCAGATGCTTAGCAACTAGTTCATATTTATGATGGTTGCTATGTCCCAGGGTCAAGTGATCCCCTTTTGCGACATTATCATGAAGTCAATGGGGAAGTCAGATTCACTTAACAACCATGTTACTAACTTAACAACAGCAGTGTTTTACTTAACAACTGTTGCATGAAAGGTCATAAAATGGGGTAAATTTCACTTAGCAACAGAAATTTTGGGCTCAATTGTGGTCATATGTCAAGGTCTATCTATATTGCAGATAGGTCAAATTCAAGTTGCAATCTCTCAAAAGCTTTAAAAGAGTTGTTGGAAATCAGTTAATGTGAAGTGTTAATCCCTTGTTCAATCCAAACATTTCAATAGAACATTTTTGATTGATTGACTTCTTGCCTCTCTTAAAAATATCATCTCTGTTCAATCACTAGTTTCTCGTTTCAACTCTTCTCCTTTCTTTCTTTCCCTCTGTTTCTTCCTCTTCCCCTTCTCTCTTCATCCCCTTTCTCTTTCTTTTCCTCCCTTCCTTACTACTTTCCTTCCCCCTCTTCACTTCCTGATTGATTGACTTCTTACCTCTCTTAAAAATATCATCTCTGTTCAATCTCTAGTTTCTCGGTTTTCCATTTGTTCTTCTTTCATATATTGAAATTTCACTTTCATTCATGTTCTCCAATATAGTCAAAACACCTCAGAGTATTTATTCTTTTTTGGCAGTACTCATCCACATTTATCCAGCCCCCATCCATTCTTAACCTACTTCTTTGGATCGCAGTATGCACACATTTTAAATACTCTAGCCCCACTATATTCAACATAGATTTATGTTTCTACTGATACACCTAGCTCTCACATTCACTTTGGCACACAACCATTTTTGCTTATTTTGACAAATCTTCATTCCCTACAGCAGGCCCCATACTATCCATGATGTTTCTCCAACATTTCCATATCACCAAATTGCTCTATCTATTTTATCCTCTTTACAAAATATTCTACCAAGGAACACAAATACCTGCTTTAGTTATGCACTATTACATAACTGTTCACACCAGTTCCTACCCCGACATAGCCACTTTGATCTTTGATGTCTCAGTTCTCAGATCCATACTCCTTGCTGAATCATACAATATAACATTCATTACTATTTGCATTGTTAACCAATCAGAAGCCTTGGTTTGCATACATTGTTTGCAGATCATTCACTTGCATTCCATTTATTCTCACAAACGCTTTATTTCCACAATATACTTCTTGTATTACATTCATATCATGCAAAACATTCCTATTCATACTTACTCACTTCATCATACATTTTTTCTGCATCAGCAGCATTCATGCATTTCTCAGTGGGTTAATGAAAAGCAAAAATCTGATCTACACACCCTCTGCCTGGCATAAAGCCACAGTGTACTTTCCAAATGTATGCACTGCTCATATGTTATCAATCAAGATTCTGCTAAACACCTTCCCAAGAATAATTATCTAATCCCCTTGCCTTTTACTTCACCCCTTCTACAAATCATTGTGGTGCAGTGGTTATAATACAATACTGCAGGCTAATTCTGCTGACTGCCAGCAGTTTGGCAATTTGATTCTCACCGTCTTGAAGTTGACTCAGCCTTTCATCCTCCCAAGGTTGGTAAAATGAGGATCCAGATTGTTGAGGGCAATATGCTGACTCTGTACATCGCTTAGAGAGGGCTGTAAAGCACTGTGAAACAGTATAATAAGTCAAAGTGCTATTGATATTGCTAGACTGCCCTTTCTTCATAGAAAGAAACAATGACAGCACTCTTCCCCTTTCAACCACACAAGCAGCCTTCATTTAGAGGTTAAGCAAGCTCCATTTTAAGTAGATCATGTCCACAATTGAAAATTTCTTCAATTACAGTGGCAGCCATACCATTTTCCAACGTTCTTATAATAATTAAGATTTTCTTTTAATTCATTATTGATTTTAAACATTAACATTAATAGCATTTATTTCAGCTCTACTCTTCTTCCACATATTCCCATCATTCCCATCAAGTCTTTAAAATTGTATTTCTACATTCCCTCGCTTCACTGTCAACCCTAATTTTTCAATCGCTATTATTTTTAGTTCTGTTCATTTAACTGCGAGCCTCCCATTTAAAAACTGTTCCTTATTCTGTCCAACTACATTCTTCATGTTTCCCTATCACATTAGCAACATGCAACTGGAACAGTTTGACTTTAAGAGGCCTTTTGTTTTTGTTGAGCCTTTTGTTTTTCCAGGCCACTGGGGTTTAAGTGGTATTTGTAGGGTTGTCTTTTTGTTGGAATTCTTGGCATTCATTTTGCATATTTATGCTTAATGTTGCAAAATGTTTTTAACTGAAATTGTTACACTGATACCTGAATTTTAGAGGAATGTCTTAATCCTAACTCTAACTCATATTTCTGGCAAAAATACCATATTTTATTTTAGGAAGTGCTCAGTTGTAATTAAAAATCTAGACAATGAAACACTGATCAAATTTTTAAAATCTTCAAGAAATAAAGAACCGCTGCTAGTGAAAACTAATTTATCCATAAGCTGCCAGAGAGAAAAGTTCAAGAGCTGGAAAACAACAGAGAAAACCTTATTTCACGTGCTTTTAGTAATGGTGGAATAAGAGAAAGACCTCTCTTAGTAGCTTGGATTCTCTCAGACTTCCATGGGATAGCACAGTATTTCAGATTGTGAAAGCCCTGTAGTTATGAAGGCCCCCATGGCTGATGTATTCTCAGAGGTTTTATGTTATATATTCATTCTCATAAATCAGATGCTGCCTATGCTCCCTATATTTGGCCCAGGCCAATAATCTGATCATGGCATTCTGGATCAGTTGATTTTCCCAAACAATATTAATTGCAACTAATGACAGACCTACTGAATTGAAAGAATACACTCCAATATTCACTGGAATGCAGAAGTTATCTAGAGAAAAGACTTTTAAATGCCTACAAGTTATAGAAACACTCTAACGACATTATCTGTAGTTTTACTGTTTACATATTAATAATCCCAATATGTTTTTTTAGATCATAATTTTGGCTATAATTCCATAAATACTTTATATGGAATATACCCTCTTTAATAAAGCGAACTTGAATACAGCAAAATGCTGAAGACTGACTGAGCAATTACAGAGTTAAAATACTTTTTAACCTGAACAAGGTTATCAGCTTATAAAATAGACCTAGTTCAATGCACATGCACAATGTACATCACAAGTACATTGCTGGGCAGATTTTTCTTTTAGGAAACTGATCTGCCATTGAAAATGTCAATATATATCTGCTACATCTGTTGCACTGGCAGGACTCCAAGCAATCACTTCTTCCTGCTCTGATATCATCATCAAGGTCAAAAAGATCACAGGCAAGAAAAGAGCCTGAGGATTGCTTTGAAACATAGTAGCTGTTGCAGATCATGTCACTATCACTTCCCATCTGAATTGTATATGCCATAACTCAATACTTTCAGGCTGGGAACTTTCTAATGATGCGGGTGATGTGAAGCAGGTGGAAGGTCTTTTCCTTCCCTTGTTAAAACTCCCGTGCATTTTGTATGCAAGTAGCTTGGGATTGGCAAAGCTTCTTCCCCTGCCCCCCACCGCTATGTACAGAAGCTTCAGCCTTGGTGCTCTGTGTGTTCACGCCAAACGAAGGCTGCAGGGGTTTGTTCCAGGAGGATTGCTTTGTATTAATTGTGGGTTCCTGGAGTCAGAAATAAAGTTCTCCATTTAAGGAAATGACAGGGTTATGTTGAACTTTCATGCAATTGCAAATCTTGATTGCTCATGATGTCACCAGTGGAATCATTTTATATACAAACAGAAGACATCAATCCTTATAATTATAGTTAATATTTATATTTGAGAAGAATATTCCACAGTAAGTAATAAAATTATGGAAATACAGAATATGAGAACATTGGGAGAGGAAATCTAACCTTTGCTTTCAAACAACACACCAAAAAACCCCAAGTTTTAAAAAACGTATTCTAAGCAAAACAATTCCAAGGGGAATGCTTTTGTATGTGTTCATTAAAATGATGGTTACAATAGCATTATAGTACCCAAGAAGAAATGTGTCAGTTTAACGTGAAGTTCGTGAAAAGGGCAGTTGAAGAAAACAAAGGGATTAATAGAGCAAAATGTAAACTTGAAAATACAAGAAAGAAATTTTTTGCATTAAAACCTGAAGATTGTATGTAGAACAAGACAGGAAATATTAGAAATAATTGGAAAATTCTGTTCAGAGCTATACAAAGTTCAAGAGCACTCAAAAGTAATAACACCCATGAAATAGGAAATGCCAGATATCCTAGTGGAAGAAGTATCTAGTGCAGGGGTGGGCAAACTTTTTGACTCGTGGGCCACAATGGTTTCTATAATTTGACAGAGGGGCCGGGCCAGAATAGGAGAATGGTG
>JAEANM010014261.1:0-14072 GCA_017656035.1 Myanophis thanlyinensis
ATTAAATTTTTAAATTGCCTCTCTCCCGAGAGGGGACTCAGGGCAGTGTACAAACATCTAAAAAACGAAGTATAAAAAATTTAAAATTTAAAAAATTTAAAAAACCACTTAAAGCCCCAAAATTAATACTAGGCCAGACCTGCCTGTTGAAACAGATGGGTCTTTAAACATTCCCTCCACCTACTGCTAAAAAATCTGGGGAGACCCTCCTGTCCCTCCAGAGGTTTCTTTCGGACTCTCCCCGTTGCATAATTCAGATTAATAATTTGCAGTTGACATCGGACGTCTCTTTTCATCATTCCCTACTCCTCAATCTCCCCCCCCCCTCGGTGCACATCTCACGAAAAGTGGTGGCAAGCCCTGAATTTTGGAACGGAACCATTTGCCACCCAAACATGCTGAGATTGCCGGGTTTGTGCCGTGTCCTAGGCAGCCAAACCGGGCAGCCAGCCAGCTTGGCAGCCGGCGGCAGCTGCCCGGAGTCTGTCCCTTGGTGAATATTTGTGCAACTGTTACGGACGTGTGTTGAGGTCCTTCCAGCTTCGTCTGCGAGGCTGGCTCAGATTTGCAAAGAGCGGTTGGTTCTCAGCCTTAGCTGTTTGAAGAGGCGCCGACTTCAACTCCCAGAATTCCCCAGCCGGCAATGGGGATATCGATCCACAGGGTAGGTTCCAGTTCTGGATCTCCCCAAGTTTGGTTGCTTATTTCAGCAAACTTGGAGAATTGGAGAAAAGCTGGTTGGGACGAGGCGTGAAGCTTGCTGGATGCAAATTCAGGACCAGGGAGAGCTCCAGAAGCTGCAGAAGTTGACATTTCCAGGTCGAATTCTCAGATCATTTGCTCATTTCTCATTCCTTTACCTTCAATTTCCTGCTAGCTCTGTCTTTTATTTTACATGTACAGACAAAAAGGGCAGAGGGTGATTTTCTTCTCTCCAGTGAGCTGTCTTTCGCAGGGAAAATCCATCCAAGTCTATTTTTTTTTTAAAAAAAAAATCCAGCTTTCTTAGAATACAGCTAGTCCTCATCTTACGACTTCAATCGAACCCAAATCTTTTGGGTTGCTAAGTGAGAAATTTGTTAAGGCCCCGTCTTACGACTTTTCCCGCCACCTCTATTAAGCAAATCCCCGACATTGTTAAAAGTTGGTATCACCGTTGTTCAGTATCACCCCGCTTCCCCATTGACTTTGCTCGTCGGAAGGCCGCAAACACTGCGATCGTCATAAATATGAGTCAGTTGCTAAAAGGACGAAGTTTCGATCCCATGACCATGGGGATGCCGCAACGGTCTTACAGTGTGAAAAACAGCCCCCTTTCCACCCCCAAGTACCATTGCTATTTCAAACGGTCGCTAAACGAACCATGGTAAGTCAAGGCTTACCCGTAGCGCTTCTCCTCGAAGCTTGCCTCCTATCGGTCTTGCAGACTTGGCCTTGACCCGTTAGTATTTTTGGTCTGTTCATTTCCGACGTCGTGACGGCGGGTGTTTTGGGTATTCGAGAGAAAAATAGATTTGTTCCGAGAATGCCGAAGCAATGCTAGATTACCAGGGCATCATCCAAAGCGCAAATATGGCCTGTGACTCACAGTTGGGGGGAACCGCTTTGTGTATTGTGTTTTGGCTCCATTGTGAAGTTATTTATTTATTTATTTATTTAGGACTTGGTGTTCGGGAGGGTTGGCTCCCTCACCGCATGGCTCTCGTTTCTCCCAGAGAGAAGCATTTGTCAAACCGGCTTCCTCATTATTTATTTTCCTTCCCCAAGGACAGGAGAGTCGGGCTGGCGGCATGCACAATTAGCGTTGCCCTTTCTAAAATAAAACCAGCGCACACTCTCCCCCCCCCCCCCAGCTGCCAATTTGTTCTCCTAACCCCACGGCTCAAGGATGTGTCATTCTCCCGAATCTCAACTGATGCGTTTTGGTCCCCTCATGCCCAAAGGTTTCAATTTCAAACTGTTTTATATCGAAGGACACAACTCTATATCGCTTTAACTCTGCATGAACGCTCCTGGGGTGTGTGTTTGTGTGTTTGTGTGCTGCTGGGTGTCAGTTCAAAACGCAAAACATAAAGTTATAGAGATGGTCCTCCTCTTACGACCACAATGGAGCCCTGCATCTCTGTTGTGAAGCCAGACATTGGTTAAGGGAGTTTTACCCTTCCTTGCCTCAGTCATTAATCGAATCACGGCTTAGTAACCCGGCTGTTAAGTGAATCCGGCTTCCCCGACGACTTGGCTTGTCAGAAGGTCATAGAAGAGGGGAAAATCACATGATCTTGGGACACAGCAACGGTCATAACTATGAAGCGACTGAATGTTGATCCCTACCACCATGGGTTTGCTGGAAAGGCCATAACGGTGAGAAACAATTGCTTTTTTTTTTCAGAGCCGTTGTAACTTGGAACAGTCATTAAACGAGCTGCGGTAAGCCGAGGCCTAGCGGTGTTTTCTTCAATAAATGGAATTCCTTCCCAACAGAGATGGCACATTTTATACGGGAAACCGTCACTATGTTTTGCAAGCGAGAGCCTATAATCCCTCCTGCCTCAGTTTCGGTCCCCGTGTTTAATCAGGCAGCTGTTTATTGAAGGCCTGGCTCTTCGTCCAGATAAGTCTGACGTAAATTTAGATAATTGATTTAAATGTTGGCAGAATCATTCCCGGGAATGCAAACAGAGAGGAGGAGAACTTGGCCTCCATTTTGGAAAATGATCCTTCTCAGCCTGGAAGGGTTGGGATTGCCTTTGCCAATCCCCAGTTCCCCAAAATATTTGCATTAAAAAAAGTTTAAAAAAACAAAAACAAATCCGGGAGAGTTGTTAGGGTCAGAAGGAAGAGATAAGGGAAAAAAATTTGGAGAGAACTCACCTAGAATACAGGTAGTCCCCAGCCTACAACAGCTTCGTTTAGTGACCATTTCGAACTTACAAGGGCCCTGAAGGAAGGGACTAAGGACCATGTTTCCCACAGTTTACAACAGCATAGTCCCTGTGGTCAAAATTCAGACGCTTCACACTTTACGACGGTTGCAATGTCCCAGGGTCTTGCGATTCCCCCCTTTTGCGGCGAGCAAAGTCAATGGGGAAGCTGGATTCACTTAACAACCGGGTTAATTGCTTATCCCCCGCAGCGATTCACTTAACACCTGCGGCGAGGAAGGTGGTAACATGGGGCCAAATTCACTCAGCAGCCAATATCTCGCTTAGCAACGGAAGCATCAGGCTCCGTTGTCGTAAGTCAAGGACGACCTGTATCAACACGGGTTTTTTTGCTGCTATTCTACAGCAACCCAGAATGATATCCAAGCAATAATGACGTGGATAGACAGGTAGTCCTCGACGTATGACCACCTATGGAGCCCCCAAATTTCCGTTGCTGAGTGAGGCAGTTGCGAAATGAGTTTTGCTCCATTTGACGTCCTTTCTTGTAAAGCGACGGTTGTTAAGTGAATCGCAGATGTAGCAGGGGGAGGCCCAGGACCCTGAGGAGGAAGAGGAAGGGAAAGGGGAGAAGGAAAGGGGTTCTGTCAGGATTTGGCGGGAAAACTTTTGGGGTGGGAGAGATTTGGCTAGAATCCTGAGGGGATCTCATTTCTCTCAGAGAAGGTTAAATAAAAATAGAGGAATTTCACATTTTTAGTTGGGAGTTTTTAGTTCAGAATAACCCTGGGAGCATCTGCTGAGGGAGGAAGAGATGGGAGGAAGGAGGGAAGGGATAAAAGGAGAGGTTTTGGCAGGAGAGGAAAAAGGGAAGAAGAGAATATCTAAGGAGGAAGGAGAGATTCAAAGCTGTGTTCTGCACAGTCCTCGGCTGCTGTCATGGCTGCCATTCTGCATGCCAGCAAAAGATGTATCATCCACCCACGCATGCACACCCACTCCAAGAAAACACCCACACAAAGCATAATAAAGCAAAAATAATAATAATTGTTATAATATATAAGCAAAGTTTGCAGGAGGTTTTGCAAGCCCGTCCTTGCAATTGAACCAAGGGTAGAGAGTGTCTTGCGGTAAATCAAAGTGGCTCAAATTAATCTGTTGCAGTTAATCCAGGATTTCCCGGTTTGGTTGCCTTAACCAGCATTCAGGGTCACCTCTGGGCAAACGGGATGTGTTTGGTCTTTTCTTTTTCTAATTGCTATGATTTTGTCGGCTCCTCTGAGCTTCCTCGGGAGGAAAAGCGGAGTAGAATTAAAAAGAACAGTCAATATTATTAGTAATAATAGCGTGGGTGGGTTTTTTTGAGCGCTTGTATGGATCCCTTCAAGAACCGTGCAGATTTTTCTCCGTTCCTGCCTATAACAAAGGCAATTCTCTGTGTGTGTGTGTGTGTGTGTGTGTGTGTTGGGAATTGGGCAGTTAAATAAATTTGCAAGCAAAACTGCGGTTTCCTGCTTTCGTTGATGGAAGGAAGGAAAAGGTGGGACTGAGGATATTGCAAGAAGCTAGACGGAAGACTATCCCCCTTTCAGGCCACACGCCCTGAATAGCCAGGGGAAATTGAGGCATTTCCTGAGAGTAAGCAGAGAAGGAATTTGGACAAAGCAAAAGAAAAAAGAAAAGTAAATAAATAAATTGGCAACCTGCTTTGGTCCTTTGCTTGGAACCATCTGAATCTGTCTTTTGGTGGTTTGACATCGTGGGATGAATTCTCTCCACGGTGTTCTTGGCCAGCCAGAAATCACGACTGGTCACTACCAAGAGGTGTGTGAGTTGCACGTGTGGGTTTCCTTTGGCCCATTTCTGTGTGGGTATCTGCAAATCTCCATGGATCTCTGTGGGTTTTGACTGGTTTGTCTTTGGTTAAAATACCCTAGTAAAGGGACAAGGGACTGGGTTGGGCTGAGTAAGGAAGATACGTGGAGAAAAAGTCTCCTCTGCAGGGAATATTGCCTATAACGGTGTTTTTCAGCCTTGGTCACCATGCCTAAGATTGGACTAGAACTCACAGTCGCCTGGTGATTTCCCCAAAATCATCCACTTGGCTTCTATGCCTAAGACAGGGCTAGAACTCTCCATCTCCTGGTGATTGACCCAATGTCACCCAGTTGGCTTCCATGTCTAAAGTAAGACTAGAACTCACCGTCTCCTGGTGATTGGCCCAACGTCACCCAGTTGGCTTTCATGCATAAGGTGAGACTAGAACTCACCGTCTCCTGGTGATTGGCCCAAAGACAGTTAGTTTTCATGCCAAGGCAGGACTAGAACTCTTTGCCTCCTGGTTTCCAGCCTGGTGCCTTAACCCCCAGGACCAAACTGGTTCTCCAATATTCCAATCATTATTTTATTTTTGCATCTGGGTGATGAGCAGAGTTTTTGTCTTGTTGTTGTTGTTGTTGTTGTTGTTTCCCCATCCCTCAGGGCTTCCACTCTATTTGTGCAATCCGAAAGCATCTTGGCAGCCCATCAATTATTTAGGAGTTATTAGTGGCTGGGTTGCATCAGGCAGTCACAATCTGCAGCCATTTTCAGGACCCGTTTGTGTTGTGTAGAGGGGGATGGAGTAGAAGCACTGTGTCTGTGTGTGTGTGGGGAAATGTGAGAAATGGGGCAGGATTCGAAAGTCCCAAGGCTAATTGTTGGAGCATTTTTTTTTGGGGGGGGGGGGGGCCTTCGGCAGCTGCCGTGAGATGCATCTTTCTGTTCCCACTAATATTTTCTGGTCATGCATTTCTCAGAACAATTATTTTCCTGGATGGATGCGTGAAGCACCATTGCCTGGCGAACAACAGCAACATTGCTAATCTGTTAATGTCAGCCGTGTGAAGGCACAGATATTAAACATTTAGACCTCTGCAAGCGAAATCGGGGCCTTGCCTCAAATCAGCAATTAAATTATGTGAGCATTCATTACCCTCTGTGATTTAATAATGGGAGCCTTTTCTTCCTGACCGTTATTTAGGCTAGCAGATAAATCAGTTTTGAAGGATTGCGGGCCAGGCAATCCAAAACATACCGGGGTGGGAAAAAAAAAAAGCAAACCTAAACCCTGTATAATGAAAGGATTCTTCTTTCAAGTTTCTAGTCCCTGTGAAACCTTTACAGGTAACACTGTTGGTGGATAGCTTGTTTTATGTTGTGAAGGCCTCCGAGCTGTCAAAAAGACAGGCCTGGTTATATAGATGATTTGCAGGAAAGGGAATTTGATCTTGACTGAGCGTGAATTGGATTCTGCAAATTTTGCTCGCGTAGGATTTGTGTTATTTTTTTTCCCTCCCACTTTTGGCAGGTTTGTTCATTTTGTTCCTTAATGGTCCTTCAGATCAGTCGGCACAACATGAAATAATAATGTCTCTGCTCCTTGACTTTTAATGGGGTAGATTCATTCACGCTGTTTTCTTGGAAAATGCTCGTGCGGTTTTTACGCCTGTGATTGCTTCGAAGTAGAATATTTAACCCTCAAGGGGCAAAGCAGATGGGTGAATATTCCCCATCTTTTTGGGCATCTACTAAAATATTTAATGTTTATTTATTGTTTACATTTGTATACCGCCTCCCTCCCGAAGGACTGGAGGCGGTGCACAGCCAAGTAAAAACAAGAAAAATACAATTAAAAACCAAGTTAAAGATGCAAATAAAGATGGCCAATTAGTTTAAAAAAAAAACCAATATAAAACAGTTAGAAGTAAAATCGATTAAAAATTTAAAAATTTAAAACTTAAAACTAATTTAAAAACAAATTTAAAACACCATTAAGTATTAATTCCCCATTAAAATATTGTACCAACCAACCAACAACCATCAGAGGAATGACTCTATATCAATCCATCAGCATAAGAGCTGGAAGGGGCATTAGAGATCTTCTATCTAGTCCAACACCCCCCCCCGCTCAGTCAGGAGATCCTATACCATTTCAGGCAGGTAGCTGTCCAATCTTTTCTTAAAAACCTTCCAGGGATGGAACACCCACAACTTCTGGTGGCAAGAAGTTCCACTGGTTAATTGTCCTCACTGTTAGGAAGTTTCTCCTCAATTCCAGGCTGCTTTTCTCCTTGATTAGTTTCCATCCATTGTTTCTTGTCCTGCCCTCTGGTGCTTTGGAGAATAATTTGAGATCCCTTCTTCTTTGGGGCAGCCCCTCAGGTACCGAAAGACTGCTATCACATCTCCTCTTGTCCTCTTTTTCTCTAGATTAGCCAAACCCAAATCCTCCAAATGTTTTTCATATGTTTATACACATTTCACTGCATTTCGTACTGTGTATGTCTGTGCATGTGATGAATAAAATTTGATTCGATTTGATGTTTTTGTCTCCAGGCTGTTAATTTGCTCTGTTAAGTTGCTCTTCTCCACTTTTTCCAAAGTCTCAACCTCTCTTTTTGGTAATGGGGTGACCAAAACTGGATGCAGCATTCCAAGCGTGGCCTTACTAAGGCTTTATAAAGTGGTACTTAATGCTTCACCTGATTTTGATTCTATGTCTCTGTTTACACCACCCAGGATTGTATTAGCTTTTTTGGCTGCAGCTGCACAATGCTGGCCCATGTTTAAGTGATGATCCACTAGGACTGCAAGGCACCTCTTGCAGTGACTATTTTTTAACCAGGTTTCACCTAACCTGTATCTGTACCTTTGATTTTTCCTGCCTAGATGTAAAACCTTGCTAGATCTTAGCTTTTAACGGCTAGATTCATTCACGCTGTTTTCCTGGAAAATTGCTTGTGTAGTTTTACACCTGTGGTTGCTTTCAAGTAGAATTTTAGTCCTCAAAGGGCAAAGCAAACGAGTAAATATTTCCCATCTTTTTGGGGCATCTCCTAAAATCTTGTTTGCAGATGTGCTGGCACAGAACAAAAACCCAACAACCATCAGAGGAATGAGTCTAACTCAGTGTTTCTCAACCTTGGCGACTTTAAGATGTTTGGACTTCAACTCCCAGAATTCCTTGCTGGCTGGGGAATTCTGGGAGTTGAAGTCCAAACATCTTAAAGTCACCAGGGTTGAGAAAACACTGCTCTAACTGGAGAGGACCAGAACTATGGAAAAGAAAAACCACCGTTTTATTTTCCTCTCATTCCAGGAATGATTAATTTTTGTTTATCAACCTTTAGGGCATATTTGCCATCCCAGTTTTTATAACCTCTGCTTTTTCCAAGAAGTCGTTTTTCCCGTTTCTTTTTGCAGCTGGTTTTTCCCCCCCACCAATTGAATCATCCAAGAATCAATTCTTTTATCTCCATCACTCGGAGCCAGATTTGATGGTTGGGTGGACCAGTCTTCCAGGACACACTTTATCTCCTCCTTTGAGATGCTCCCTTGAGATTCTCCGGTGTTTATTTCGGGTGGGCCCACCTCCCTCCCATCCTTTTAAAAACTATTTTCAGCTCTCTCTCTCTCTCTCTCTCTTTTTCCCTCTCTCTCTTTTAAAACAGCCACTTGGGTTCTCCAGGGGTTTCACAGACAGCATGTATTCTTGGTCCAATGTAAAATAATTGAAGAGACAAGGGTGAGAAACTGTACTGACCACATCTATTCATGGGGACAAGGGGTGGGGGGAACAGTAAGATAAGACCATTTTATTGTCTTTTCTTCTTTCACTGTGAGCACCACTGGCCTTTAGGAAGAACCCGGAAAAAGGACGAGAGTCTTGGGAATCCGACTGTTGAATGCATCACGCGTTCAGTATTTAATTTGCTTACGATCAATGATTCTTAAAATTGACGGGAAAGGATGAGTTTTTCAAAACACAGGAGGATCGGTTTTCTGCACACAAACATACGAGCCTCACAAATGGATTTGTGCGGCCCATCTGCTGACATCTAGTGGATCACAGCCACAAAATAAGGGCAAGTTTGCTCCAGAATAGGATAGGCCGTCATTACCCATTTAGGATCTGAGCTCATTAATTTGAAGCACTTTTAAGTGGATGGAGGGGAGAAGAGGAGAGGAGGGTAAGGAAAGTGTTCAAAGAGATCTCCAAATCAACTTTCAAACTGACCTTTCCTAGGCCCACCAACTCTTTTTAGGTGTATTTCTAACACAAGCCATGGTTTGCCCTCCATCTATTAACCCCAATGAGGAGCTCATTTGATGGATGGAGCCATTAGCCATGGATATGAGCCAGATCAAGGCCAAACTGGAAAAAGATATGCCCAACAACAAAAAGAGATTGGACAGCCATGCAGAACAGTACAGGGTCTACTGCCAGAGCGTGGGGCTGGACTAAAAGACCTCCAAGGTCCCTTCTAACTCTGATATTCTTTAACTAAGTTGCATAGTTTAGATGACAACTTGGAAAGGAAACCATAGCCTACTGAAGGGGTCGGGAAGCTTGGCTCTTTCATGACTCATGGACTTCAACTCCCAGAATTCCTGAGCCAGCACATTTCTAATTCTAAGGAGAAGCAAGGAAGAAGACTTACGAGTTACTTCAGGAAATAGGTGACATTTTCAGCTGGTTATCCCCCTTTGGCCAACGAAGAGTTGGCCAACTTTCTGTAGGACTCTCATGGGTTGAAGGTTATCATCTCTTCCCAGGTTGGGAACGATGGGTTTCTCGAGGACAGGATTCTGCCTCCCTTCTGTGACCCAGTTCTTTCTTTCTTTCTTTTTTTCCTACTTTGTAGGAAGTGAGACGGCTGACGCCGAAGAGAAGTTAATGAACCATCTCCTCAACGCTTCACGCTACAACAACTTAATTCGCCCAGCCTTCAACTCTTCACAGTTAGTTGTGATAGAATTGCAGGTTATTCTGTCCCAGCTTATCAATGTGGTGGGTGTGGACATCCCTTTCTGCTTTCACACTATAAAGTCATAGTCGCAGGAGTTTTATTACAGTCGTAGAGCAAAGTGTTTGTGGGGGTGCATGCGCACAATTTTTCCTATCATGAAACCACAGGCAAAAAGGTCCACTTCAAGGAATTGAAGGGATACCAACAAAAGGATGGAGGTTTCAATCAAACGGTCGCTTAAGCCACCACTTTCCTCTGGATGCCAGTTTATTTCCCGTATTGCTTTTAAATTCCAGAGGATACTCCTGGCAACTGCTCTTTTTATTTATTTAATTTATTTATTAGAATTTGTTAAACAATAACAAAAACATGAATACAAGAATAAAAACAAAACAAAAGAAAACGATACAATGACAGGGATAATAGGCACATCTGTGCGCTTTTGCACGCCCCCTCTACTGACCACTTAGGTGTATGATGTAAGGTCCACGGAAGTCAATTTGCGACTGAAACTATGGAATTTGTAGCTGAAACAAGTGAATCAGGTAGAGCATTTCAGACTTTGACAACTCTGTTACAAAAGTCATATTTTTTTACAGTCAAGTTTGGAACGGCTCTGCATATTTAAATACAGCTATAAAAGAACTTTAGTGTGACATGCCTGGGGTAAAAATTAAAATGGAGATACTACATATCTCTCAAACTGTAAGTCTAGTCTAGCGTTTCTAACCTTAGCAACTTTAAAATGTGTGGACATGAACACCCAGAATCCCCTAGCTGGGTGTTGTGGGAGTTGATGTCCACAACACACCTTATTGTTGCCAAGGTGGAGAAACCCTGGTCCACAATAAACTTTCTCTTCCAGCATTGGATATATATATATAGATAGATATTTTAAATTTATGTTTCATTTCCTGCTCTGCTCTACCAAATCCCCTAGCATTAAGCTTCGGTCTTCAGAACCCAGGACGATAATAGCGTGATCTCTTGTTTTTTTTTTCTCCAGAACGAACGGGAACAAATCATGACCACCAATGTCTGGCTTAACCAGGTAAATGTTTATAGGTATCTCCAATATTGCTTAGAGAACTCTGAACTCTATGCCTTCTGGCTGCTGCTATTTATCTCTTTGGGAGCAATCTTTCCTGGAGCTTACACGGGAACTCCTAGATCTGAAATTTCACTCCCAGGAGTTTCAGTGAATGCCACACACTTTCCAAACTGGAAATGGTGGTGGGTCTATATTTTTTTTTCCCTCTCTGGTAGCGGACAATCCCAAAATAAGAATACTAGACGAGAGCTGGGAACTTCTGCGACCCTGTATCTAATTCATTTTTTAAAATCAAGAGTCAGGCTTTTGCCAAATGTAACTTTATGTTTTGTACTGTCGGTATGATTAAAACAAACCACTGCCACCAAAAAACTCAGCCTCCCGCTTAGCAATTTGTGCCTCCATCAGCAAAAAACTGAGATAATCTAGAAGGAAGGCCTCTGATAGCACCTTTTACACCTGACAATTTAATGGAAGGCTTCGACTTTCGTGACTCAATTCATCCATGAAACGCCTCAAGTGATATGGAGTTTAACGGACAGGAGGGCGAGGCATTTAACCCTTTCATTAAATCCCACATTAGCCGTGCTGCTGATGTCTTCCGCGAACTTGTTAAAAGGTGCAACCAGACCCTTTCTGAATTTTGTGCAAAGCAGAGGGGCAGTCCCTGAAAATGTTGTTGTGCGCTGCTTTTAAAGGAATGGACCGATTATCGCTTGGCCTGGGAACCGTCGGAATACGAAGGCATCAACAAACTCAGGATACCGGCTAAGAAAGTGTGGCTCCCAGACATTGTGCTGTACAATAAGTAAGTCAGTGCCTCTTCATAAGCTAAGATTGCACATGGAGTGTCTCTCTTGCCTGATGGCCAATGTTAGGGTGAGATTAAAATTGAAAAAAAAAAAAAATGCTGTTTGCAATCCATATTCAAGACAAAGTCATTTTTAGGACCAACTAGGTGGGGTTTTTTTTGGCTTCCTAAGGGAATAATACACTTTGTTGATTGCAGAATTGTTGGTTTGGGAGAAAGTGTTCAGCCCTAAATTGTTTTAGTTACTTAATTATAAATGGATGTTCCCCCCTCAGGAGGGCATTCATAGCATTAGAAGGTTGACACCAGCCGTAAACTCGTATTAACGTCCGTGATATAGTCTCTAGGGCTCTTTCTCTGGCAACTTTTAAGACTTGTGGATTCCAAATCCCAGAATTCCCCAGCCTGGCTGAGGATGGCTGGTTGGCTTGGGGAATTCTGGGAGTTGAAGTCCACAAGTCTTAAAATGGCCAAGGTTGGAGAGCCCTGATATATCCAGTGGCATCGAGTCAATACTGATGGTGGCAACCCATCTTTTTGTTAAGCAAATAACTAAAAATGGTATTTTTTCTTTTTTATGCTTTTGCTTTTGGGTTTCCTTAGTGCTGACGGTACCTACGAAGTCTCCGTCTACACCAATGTGATTGTTCAACACAATGGGAGCATGTTGTGGATGCCACCGGCCATTTACAAAAGTGCCTGCAAGATTGAAGTGAAACATTTCCCCTTTGACCAACAGAACTGCACCCTCAAGTTCCGCTCTTGGACTTACGACCACTCTGAAATCGATATGATTTTGAAAACTGGCACGGCTAGTATGGACGATTTCACACCCAGTGGGGAGTGGGACATCGTGGCCCTCCCAGGACGAAGAACAGAAAACCCTTTAGATCCAAACTACGTGGACGTGACGTACGACTTCATCATCAAAAGGAAGCCTCTGTTTTACACCATCAACCTCATCATACCTTGCGTGTTGATCACGTCGTTGGCCATCTTGGTGTTCTACCTGCCCTCGGATTGTGGGGAGAAGATGACCTTGTGCATCTCTGTCCTGCTGGCATTGACTGTTTTCCTGCTCTTGATTTCCAAAATCGTCCCTCCAACTTCTCTGGACGTCCCACTGATTGGGAAGTACCTGATGTTCACCATGGTCTTGGTGACCTTCTCGATCGTGACCAGTGTCTGTGTGCTGAATGTCCACCACAGGTCTCCCAGCACTCATGCAATGCCTCCGTGGGTCAAGGTGGTCTTCCTTCAGAGACTGCCGAGCTTCCTCTTCATGAGGAGGCCACACAACCAGTCGGCGAGCCAACGGTTGACCAACCGCAAGAAGAACAAAGCGGAGTCTTCGCCTTCTGATTTCTCCAACACCTACAAGGATTGCACTTACTTTGTGAACACAGCGGCAGGACAGAGATACAACGTGAAGCTGACGGACAACCCTGATCACGTCAGCAGCCATCAAGACCTGAGGTTACGATCCACCGTGAAATTCTCTCCCGAGGTCCAAGAAGCGATTGAGGGAGTCAGCTTCATTGCGGACCACATGAAGAGCGAGGACAACAACGAGAGTGTAAGTGACACAAAGCATTCCTCCCTACCCCCACTTCCCAAAAGTCCTAGAATTCCCATTCTCCCTGGAGCTTGAGATGTTTGTCCTCTTGGACGCAGAAGGAAAATAAGGACACGCTCGCTCGTGTTGAAGGATGAGTATTGGGTTGCTTGTTGGATGGATCGGCTACCATGGAGATGATTGCAAGGAGCATCTCTGAGAAAATGTTGTTGTAAATCAACTCTTAGCTCTTCTGAATTCTTGTCAAAGATGCCCTCTTGGGAGACTTGGGAGGTGGCTTACTCTTGGAACATAGAACAACAGGGTTGGAAGGGACCTTGGAGGTCTTCTAGTCCAACCCTCTGCTCAAGCAGGATACTCTGCATCATTCCAGACAAGTGGCTGTCCAAGTCTCTTCTTGAAAGCCTCCAGTGATGCAGCACCCACAACTTCTGGAGGCAACTAATTCACTGTCCTCACTGTCAGGAAAGTTCTCCTTAGATTTTACTTAGGCCTAATTAACACTCATGGGGGGGAGGGGAGGAGGAAAAAAACCCCAACCAACCCAGCTTCCTTGAGAATAAAAAGGGGTTGAAAACCTCAGCTTCCCACTCTCCAGTAAGAACAGCTGCATTATTATCTTGTCAACTTAATTTTTTTTTTAAAAGGTAGCTTCTCACTGTAAAATGTTGGCAAACGTTTCTGCAGGCGGGCCTTCCGACGTGCCCTAAAAACTCATTTATTCCAACAAGCCGGCCTGGCCTGACACCTGAGGGGTTTTTAAATTCTGAATTTGATTTTTAAATGTAATTTGAATTTTAAATTTTAAATTATTAATTGTCTAAATTTTATAATTTAATCAGCCTTAATTTAATTCATTTTAACTGGCTTTAAATTGTTTATATGTGTTTTTAACTTGGCTGTTCACCCCCCCCCCCCCGAGTCCCTTGGGAGATGGGGCGGTATAGAAATCCTGAAAATA
>JAEANM010014262.1:0-14072 GCA_017656035.1 Myanophis thanlyinensis
AAAGAAGGGAATTTGTGTCTCGAGGCCGCGCTTTTTTTCGAATTTTTTTTATTTATTTTTTTAATTTTTTTTTTCGAATTTTTTTTTTCGATTGTCCTCTTTTTTGGAAATCAAAATATGGTCACCCTAACCTCTATGCTTCAGTAAAGGGATTCCAGTTGATGTCTTAGTTTTTAAAGGGTCAATGTTTGATGTTTAAAATAGGGTATGATACTTCCTTGTATTCCTTAGGCATGTGATAGTAGGTTGGTAGACTTTTTTGATTTGGTGACCTCCTGAAGTGCGGGATTGCAACTCACAGATTCCAACACACTTAGGGAGCACTAGCTTGGAGTCAGTTATATGATGTTTGTTAACATTTTAAACAAATACAATGGTACGTTGGTATTCAACTGCTTTGAAACTCATTGAATTTGGCATTTTACATGAAAGTTTTGTCACGGTACTCATTGTTTGGTGCTCAATTCACATGCTAGGACTTGTCAGTGTCGGCTGCCTTGTGAATCACTAAATTATTCCATATGGGAGAAATATGTTTGGTGCTCATTGTTTTTGGCACTCATTATGCCTCTGGGAACTAATTAATGATGAGTACCAATGTACCACTATAAACAGTATATAGATTGAAAAGGAAAGCATAAAAGACATAGTAGCAATGTAATAATTCTTGGCCATTTTGCTAAAAATTATATTCATACATTGTAATGCTTGTGAATTTCCTAATTACATAACCTGATTTCAGTAGATAATTTTAAGAATTTCAGACAGTGGGCTGTATTTTTTTCCTAAGTGTGCAAATAGAATGACTGAAGTGTTGTGTATGAACGTGTATCATGCATACATTTTTTTTCTGTTTTTCTCTTAGGTTGTTTCTCTAAAGCATGGGTGTCAAACTTGATTGTGTCACGTGGCATTACATGATGTATCAATGTTTTTTGCTTTTGCGTGGTTGGTGTGGCCTGTGCATTATATATTTGGCCTGTAGGCTACCAGTTTAACATCCCTGCTCTAAAGTATAAAGTGAGCTGCATATATTTTACTTTGGATCATATGATCAGAGAATGAATGGATAGGACTTAAAATGGAGCATAATGAGCCACTGATACCCTCAGGGACAGTCATTCCTGCAAGTTCCACATCATTTAGGGAATTTGAAGGTGATAATGAGCATCTCAAATTGTACCTAGAAAAAAACTGGAAGCCAGTGCAGCTTGTCCAGTACTGGTGTAGAGGTTCAGAACTATAGATGCTGCCACATTCTGGATTGGATGTATTTTCTGGATATTATTCAAGGACTGTCCTGTGTAGAGCAGTAAAGCAGTAATCCAATCAGGAAGTAGCAAGGGCATGATGTGAGCATGCCACTTATTGATAAGTCAGACACACAGTTGTATCTTATATAAACCTAGATCTTTTATTCTTGTTTAATGCAATACTATGCTTAGGTATTATGAATATAGGTATTCTGGGTTATGATAATGAAATATTTCAAGAATTGCATTGTATGTGGGTTTCACTAGGAACTGTATTAAGTAGAGCGTGTTCACAGGCAAGTACTGTATGTATACGGTTATAGTTTGAATTACTGACAGATTTGTAGACTAAGATTTCTGAAATATAAAGAACATTTTTTTTCTGTTAGACAATCTTATAAAAGAGAGTTGGATTTATTCCCATAACATCCTGCTTTACTGACCACCTGATCTGGACAATATATGCCACTGTATTAAGATGGGCTTCATTCCTTGGAAATTTATGTAGAACTTCACCATGGTATAATAAAATATCAAATTATGACGAATGTAATTTAATATAGCCATGAACCACTTGCATGGGAATAAGCTTCCATGTCATTTCTGGATCAAGTTTCACCAAGGATAAGAGAATGAACAAGTACTATTTACTTTTAAAATGCTAATAATCACTGAGTGATTTTTTTCAATAAACAATCAATGCCTGCTAACTACTAAAAAAGGAAGCTCTTGCTTAAGCAGAAAAATATTATGGAGCTGGATTCACACCCCAAACTTTAATATATATCAATAAATGATATATGATTAAGATTAGGTTCTATAGAAAGTTAGAATGGGATTAAGTTATATTGGGTAAATATATTATGTAATGATTACAGATGCACTGAGTAAAAGAAATGCTAATTTGCTAAGCACTGAGTAATAAGATTTACAGAAGCTTTGTTCAACTTGATTCTTCTGGCCTTAATGGTTAGGATTTATTTGGTATACTTTATCTTAGAAAAGCTTGAGTTACAGAATGAAGGAAAATATTGTATAATGATTTATTTCAACCATCATTGTAACATAACTGCAAACAACAAAACTCCAAGATGTTTCAGTTTTGTGCAGGAAATCAAAATACTTTAGCCCACAAGCCTCCCATCATGTTTTGGGAAAACATTTGGATCATCAAAGCTATTCTATATACAACAACAGTTTATCAGAGCTTGCAATATTAATCGCATCTTGAAAGATAGATGGAGCCTTGGCTCAGTTTCACTTCTAGTATAATTTTCTTCCCTGCCCAGATTCAAGTTATTTGTCTAGATATAGAATCAACAGAAGCCATTTATTTATGTTGGCAATGATGACCGGCACTACTCTCTGGGTCAATCACTTAAAAACTGTTGGGAATTATATCTTGTTCAAAAGACCCCACAGAAATGAATATGTAGACTGAAGGCTTAACTCATAAGCAATATGAGTACTTGCTAGGAATAGTGATGGAAATGTTATTAAAAAGTTAATTAAGATCTTCATTGGCCTGTCTCTTTAAGATTATTATAGAATAATTATTCTTTACTGAATTTTTTTAATTTTTTTTTTCATTCCCACAGTTTAGACCTTAAACTATTTCATAATCTAAGATATTTAAATAAATAGGTTTCATAGATCATTTGTGAGTGATATCAGCACTTTACAAGCTTTTTACAATTCAGAAGAATAATTTTGAAGTAACACTATTAGAATAATCCTGAATTTGTTTGTTTGTAATTTTCAGCTTCAATTTATTACAGTCAATAGCTGCTGACAAATTCAAATCAAGAAAAGATCAAAGAAAACAAATAAAAATATAAGCATTTAGCCTAATCTTTCACTCTGGATTGCCTGCCTCTGTCTTGGAATCAAATAATGAAACTCAGTAACGTTATATATTAAATAAATGATTTGTCTGCAAGAAGGAAATCAATAGTGTTGTTATTGCATGCATCTTATAAACAAGAAGAAAATACATCTAAGTAAATAGGGATCAAGAATGTCATGGAATTATAGTTTTATAGTTTTTTCGGTTTATTTTCTGAAGTATTATACTTAAACTCATAGTTCTGCTATATTTTTTTCAAACAGATTTCTAAAAGCTCCTGAAAATTTCTCCACTAGGAATGAAATCATGTCTACATGAAAATGGCAGTCTTCTTCTCCTTCCTTCTAATATATTCTAAATGACATTTGAGTATAAATCTGTATGGTATTTGTTCTCCAACCCTATAAATTTGTGGTCATAATGATTGTTAGACTAGGTTTATCTGGTTAGCCAGGATTATCCTGAATATTCCTATGATTAGGAAATTTCCGTAAAGAAGATTAGAATTATAGATTTTGGGAAATCTAAAATTGCAAATGTGAAAAATTGCATTGTGAAATTCTGAATCTTGATTATCTTTATTCAGTATCACCTAGAATTTGTCTTTTATTTCTAATAGGGAAATTGGAGTAAATGAGAATTAACTAAAAGATGCTTTAGTGACTGGTCAGTCCAAGTTTGCTAAACTTGAAATATACTGCATGTGAAGTCTGAATCCAACTTTTCTTTATTTCAGATAATAAAGATGATATTTTTATCATCTTTTTAGATGATATTTTCATATATCACAATAAATCAATTATTGTTTCAGGATTTGCCTGAAGTCTCCATAATATGATTTTGTTTATAGTGCTTTAACAACAACAATAATAACAAAAATACATATAAACAATGCTTCCTCTTCTCTCATACTTATTTTTGGTCATAGTTCGAGCCTTTGATTTATATGTTATTTATTTCCTGAAGGCTTTTTTTTGTCATTTTCAATTGTTGTTGTATTTATAAAACAGCAAATGGATTTATCCAAGGCAGGGTACCAAACACCATATCTTGGGGGAAGGGAGGGGGGGGAGGCTAGATATAGGATATAATGCTGAATCATGCATGTGCTATTACAGCACTAATAATGATTACATTGATTTTTTTATGTCTTCAGGAAAAACCCTGCATTGTCTCTGCAAGATACAAAAACAAATGTCATCACTAGTGAACTGATACAAAATTCATCTGAAGCGCTAAGGAAGTATTTAAAATAAAAATCAGCATAATCTAGGACCACACAACTGAACACATCACACTGAAAACCACACATTGAATCTTCAGTCATGTAGAAACTTACTGAATGATAAATATCTCCTTGCGTCTAAGGAAAAAAGAGGAATATCTGGAAACAAAACCAACTTGTAATTAAATACTCAGATAGAACCAGCTTTGATATTCAAATGAACAGTTGGTCATGATAATATGCACCATTGAGATAGAAATTAAATACAAAACTGACAGGGCTATAAGGGCTTCCAGACTGCCTTCTAAAATGAAAGTTTTCTGTTGTTGACTGTTTATAAACAAGCCATTTATTTGTTTATTTATATGTATCAATTTTGATGCAAAAATATGAATCTAAATTATGAATGATAATAGTATGTAACTTAATGTATGTCCATGTCTAAAAATATGATATTAATCCATACAGATCAAACAACAAATCCAGCAGCAGGTCTGCTTTAATTTTATGTTCCTATTGCCTGGGGGAAGATACTGATCATTAACGCATTAGTTAAAATGTCAAGCATTTTACTGATTACTTATGCCTGATAGGGCACATTCATATATTAAAAAAATTCTTAATTTTCAAATGCCAAAATGTTGCCCCTTCACTTAAAATAACATGTCACTAGTATTAAGTTCAATTCAATAGCTGAGGTTTCTGTTATTTGAAGTAATGACATTTATGGAGGAAGGATAGCTAAACCATCAATTTTTCTGCAAATTCATCTGTTAAATTGATGTATTTTTTCAGGAATGGTAACACGAAGACTGTTAATTTACAACTTAGAATTGTGAATTTAGGTTCCTTCATTTTAATGGGAGTTACCGTGCTTTCCCCAAAAATATGCCCTATAAAAAAAAAACATGGTTTTTTTGCACATGCACCTAATATAAGTCCTACCTCCAAAATAAGCCCTTATTCAGGTACTTGTGCAGCTGGCTGCCTGCCCATTCAGTCTGGGTGGTTGTGATGCTACAGCTGCAAGGTGAAATGGGGGGAGCTGCCCAATGCACTCAGCACCAGCTTACCACAGGACCCCCATAGCCAGACCATCCATGCCCCAACACCTGCCTTGCCTTGTGGTGGTAGCTCCACCAGGCCCATCCAGCAGGACCTCACATGGCCACTGGCCCTCTTCTTCTGCTTGCTCACATGGCCACAACATAGCAGGAGGCTGAGTGATGTGTTGGTGCCGTGGCTGTGAGGTGAGGCAGATGTTGGGACATGATTGGCCTGGCTGTGGGAGCCCTGAGTTAAGCCAGTGCAGGGTGTATAGGGCAGCTCCATCTCCCCCCTCACGGCAGCGGAACTAGTGTGCCATGCAGCCTCCTGCCTTGCCACAAGCAAGCAGAAGAAGTGAGCCTACCTTGTACTCTTAAAAAACACGGGGGAAAATACATCTCCTGAAAATAAGCCCTAATGTTTATTTTGGAGCCCAAAAGAAAATAAGACATTCTTATTTTCAAGGAAACATAGGTATGAACATTCTGCTCAGGATGGGCAGCCATGTAAATTTGTGAAATAAATCAATAAATATATTTAATGAAATTTCCATATGAATCTTCTTTAATACTGCAACATATAACATGGTCATATTAAAAAAAAGTCAAAATATTTGATGGTCAAGACCTACAATGTAATTTGCAATTAGTGGTTCCCAATCTCTTTACATGGACATCTATACCAGCAGGAAAGGTTTAGGGAGTCATCGCATAAAACATGGCAATGTAGTATCAGTAGTCATCCTGGCATTATTTCTTCTTTCTTCTTTCTCAGATGTATATAAAACTCCCAAATTATATAAGAATAAATTCAAAAAGTTTAAGTTGCCAAAATCTTGGAGGATCACCTAATCATATGAGCTTTTTGTGTTCTGTCACAAATCTTGCAAATGATAGCAGCAATATCTCATTAAGTTAAGTAAAAATACATTAACACATATTTTTCCTTAGAATCTAGGTAAATTCATTAGAATTAGTGGTAAAAAATCTTTAGTAGAAGATACTGCAGAAACACTTTCAAAAAGTAATATAAAATATTTTGACATTACTTTTATAAATAAAAGTCTATTTTCCTCCAGATACTATAATCTAACCATTTAACTATCTTCCTTCCTTCATTGTTCTGAAATAAGTAGAAGAATGAAGGAAGGAAGATAGTTAAATGGAAGGAAGATAGTTACAAGATTGTTCTATCTTGTAAAGAAAATTAGATTGAAATAAGCCAGAAAATTATTACTATTCATGAATTCTGATCTCCTGAAAAAAATCCAGAATTTGTGTATCATGCTATAGCTTGAACTGGATTGCCGACAGATTTCAGAGATACTATCAGATAGCAGAGAGCAATATGTTATTGCATTATTTTGAGATCAACAACATATCAGAGCATTATTAGTGCCTTTACATTTCTGCATCAAAAACACTTCAGCTAAGGGATATAATGTATAATAGCAGGGCATGATACAGAAAGGCACTCTTCTTTCTTATCCCAACATGGAGAAGACCAAATGATTATCTAAATTCCTGAGAAAAGTGTCTGGAGGCCATCCTTTGAAAGAGGATCTTTGTGACCTGTGCAAATAAGAATACCGCAAATACTTCTAAACAAGTAAAAGGTTACAATAGGGTCATGGCTTCAGACCCCCAGAACTACTGTTTTGCCTAAAGAGTTTGCTTACCTTGTAAATCTTTCATCCTTCATATCCAGGTCTGCCACTGTGATCAACTGGTCCAGTTTAAATTTAGTGTCAATAATTTCTGCATCCCGGGGAGAATATGTACCCCCTTCTTTTTGCTTTTGACGAATTCTAACCCAACACAAAGGATATTGAATAAGATACAATATTTAATGTTATTCATAAACCTCAATCTCACTGGAACATTTCTGAAACATGTTCTCCAATGCATAACTATAAAGAATGGATTTTAATGTAATTCATTCCAGTTGATTTTGCACAATATCACACTTCAATTTATAAAGTCCTTGAAATTATGCTCTAACTATTCAATAAAAGGAAAAATAAAAAAATATAAGAAAGCTTGTTATTTTTTTAATGTATTAAATTTTGGGGATGTGGTATCATTACAAAGATTTGCACTACAAATTGATAGCAGTTTTTCACTTGTCTATATACAATAAACATTAATGTTTCATTTTAGCAGTATAGCAACAAATAAAAAATATATACCAATGATACTACAAGATACATCAGCTGTGTATACCTGGCAATAGTCATACTGATTTCTCCTGTCAATACTATTTTATTGGTCTTTGATTAGAACTGAGTTGTAATCAATTGTAATGTTCAAAGTTGCCTTCTAGCTGTCCAAAATTGGTTGCACTTTAATTGGAAAGAATCTTCAGTTTTCCAGTAATACAAAGAAATACTGACCTGTACACCAGGGTTTTAAAATAAAACTTCTATGATATATAGATATGCAATTATGTGCCATAAAGTTGGTGCTGACTCTTAGCGACCATGCAGATGTACGCATATACATGCATACAGTTTTTGACATGAGCTTCATTATACAGAGCACAGAAAAGGAATAAGGAATAAAAAAGGAAAGGATCAAACTGCTTTTCACCTATACTATTCACTGAAGTTGTCTATTGATTGCTGTTTTTGCAAACAATGCAAATTATCCTTGATTCTACCACATCTATATACTGCTTTGTACATTACATTTCTTTAAAATTCTTTTTTAAAGAATTGCATGAATTCCACTAATTTTCTAAACTAATACAACTTTATTTTCTCCTTCCACTCCACTAATTCACTCTTCTTCAACTGTTTGTAATTCAATGTGTGTTTGTTTCTTCATGACCAAAGTACATCAATGTACATATTATTTACTCAGTTTTGTGTTCAATTTACATCCACTAGCATCTATTTATTCTTAAGTTTGTCTCCACACTTATTAAAAGTATCTTTTTTCCAATGCATTCAATTTGTTCTGTTCCTTTTGACATACACCACTCTTACTTTTATACAGTAACACATACATAAATGTGCTTTTATGCATGACATTTTAGCATCTTTCAGCAATATTCATTTCTATCAACAGACCCGACAGTACAACCCACTTTCCTTTCTCAACCCATCAGCATATTCATATCTTTAGATTTCTCCATCCATTTTCTCTTTAGTAATCTACTAAATTACACAAATCTCTTTAGTAATCTACTAAATTACACAAATTCACCTTGTTGCTCTAATTTTTCATCATTTATGTATGCTTTGTAATTGCCCCTCTTTGTGATTTTCCTGTCAAAGACATCTTACAAACACATGCTCTTTGTTGCTTCCTACACTCTAATGTTCTTTGCAAATTATTCAATTCAAAGTATTTCTGATCTTTTTTTCATACAAGATTCTTACTGTTTCTTTCAGCAATCAATATGTTTTCACTCTTGTTTTCTTTCTCTTTTCCTAATCTCCTCTTGACACCACCAAAATTTGTTTTGGGTTGTATTAGGAAGAGAGAACAACGAGATTGTCACTTCACTTATTTCCCTAAAGAATGTGTGTTAGAAAGAATTCCACAGAGTGTAGCAAGACCTGCAAGGGAAGACATTTTTGCAGGACAAAAAATGGCATTAACTTTTTTGCCTTCTGCCTCTGGAAGCTCATACATCAGTCAAACTAGTCTTTAATTCTGTTTGCTGATTAGATTTTTATACAATGCTTATAAATTGTTGAATAAAGTTTATGACCTCTTGTTATAATATATTCCTTGCTAGATATAAAGTTATATCCACCAAAGACAAATTCCTTGTGTGTCCAATCACATTTGGCCAATAAAGAATTATTTATTTATTTATTTATTTATTTATAGACACATACAACCATAGACACATACAACCATAAGCAAATCTGGGGCGTCTTAATTTTTCCTCCTTTATCACCTTGCTTTTGGTTGCACCTCTTCTCCACATAAGCAGCTTTAAAAAGAAAAAGAAAAACAACCTTCATCGGTTTAAATTGAGTCCTCCTTTAAAATTAATATGGGGAGCTAGAATTCACAATTAAAGTAAAAGTGAAGGACAAATTTTAATCCACCCAATTCCATGTGGAGTAGATCTACTCCAAGATCCTGCATGTTTTAATTAATATAAAATTAGCAAGGTCATATTCATGATATTTTGTTAATGTAACATTTATCTGTTTGGATAGCATACCAATGTGAGAATTCTGTCTGATGGAATGTGCCAAGGTGCATTCTATTTATGATTTAAACTTTTTATATAAATTACATTTAATTTATTTGTATGTTGAAAATTTTAGCCAACTTCTCTTCCAAGGAAATAAAAGCAACTGGCAGGATTTAACATTATAATTCTATGTATGTCATAGAATTCAATGATCCTTATAGTGTTCTCAAATGAGCACACACAAAACCTAAATCAATCTACATCCATAATTGTCAGAACAAGAAACAAAACTGCAGCAAACAGTACATTCAATGGCATTATCAAAATAACGAAAGCAGCAGATACATAATTAAATTGTGCATATCATTGTCCCAGATGCAAGAAAGGTAAAAGAAAAATAAACTTGCTCTCTGCCAACACCAAATCCCTCTCTAGAAAATGAAGGTATTATTTTTCCTGACATACATTTAGTATTAAGATGACATAGGCTTTTTTGAGAGGAGCTTCCATCAAACTGGCATCGCAATGAAACTATTTTCCTCTTTATAAGACCTCCAGGAAAGAAACAACAGACTGGAACTCAAATGTTAAAGGCCCCTAAGGAATTTCAGAGTATCAGCCTTAAATGTGAAATGGAATGATATAACAATCGATAATGGAATAAGATACTGCAATCAAAAGAACCTGCATCTAGGAGATTCATTTTGAAATACAGGGGCACGGTGGCTCAGTGGCTTAAAGATGCTGGAGAAGATGCTTGCTCTCCAGCAGTATGAATCCTAGCACTTCATAATGGAGTGATCTTCCATCACTCGCCTCAGCTCCTGCCAACCTAGCAGTTCAAAAGCATGCAAATGTAAATAGAGGCAAAATTGGAGGAGGAAAAAGCCCTGAATATCCCATTAGCCATTTGGTGTGGAGCTAGTTCACCGTGTGCAGTGACACCTTGGATAGCACATGAGCATGAACTGAAAGTAACAATCTTAGGCAGCCAAACATCTACTCTGTAATTGTAAACTCCTGGTTTTCAATGTACCAGTGCCATACGCTAAAAAAAATGTGGAACAAAAACAGTATTTAAATGCTTTTCAAAAGAAACACCCCCCAAAGTCTTACTGGTGGAGAAAAAATGAATATTTTAACACATGTTTCCATCTCATCAGTAAAAATAATTGGTGGCATGCTATACCAAATCTAACAACAACAAACCACAGTTGGACAACCTCGATTTAAGATGTAGAAAAAACTAATGTATTTTAGTATTTTGTTGTGCAACTGCTTTGTTACACTCCTAAAAGTTTACAGAGTGGTTGTCTGAAAATGAACCATCCTGTGGTTTTTCTACTACTTCTCCCATTTTTCATAAAGGAGATTTTTTAAAAATGGAATATCTTCACAAAATATTTTGATTAGTAGTATCAGAAGTGGTCTATCTAAAACAGAGTTTCTCAACCTCAGCAAACAGAGGTGCGATGACTCCCTGATTTAATGATGGTCTCTGCTCCAGCAATTTGAGTCCTAGCACTGTGTAGCAGGGTGAGCCCCTGTCACTCGCCTCAGCTTCTGTCCATCTAACAGTTTGAAATCATGTTTTATGCAATCCTGTTTTATGCAAATAGATAAACAGGTACCACTTCAGTGGGGAGATGTGTTGGTGCTCTGTGCAGGCAGTCACATTTAGCCAATTATGAAGCTTCCCAGTTGCAGCACCCATTGACAAGGTGCTTCAGAAAAGGGAGGGAGCCTTGGATGATGCTGCAGGAAGAACAACATTTTTATTTCTGGTGCAAAGCCAGCTCACCTTCCTGTGGTGCACCCTGGGAAGCATGCAACAAAGCTGCTAACCTGGCAGCCAATCTATTATTTGCAATAGCATTGTGGTCTTCTGGCTAATGTAACAATGCCATACAACAATAACAATAACAATGTACTAGGTCAATACCTAGAATGCTAGCAGCAACCCGTATCAACCATCAGTGCCAGTCAATAATATGACACGTTTTTAAATGTTCAGTTGACTGAGGTTCATGTTTAATGAATAAAGTTAATGATAATAATAATAATAATAATAATATCAAAAAACTATAAATTGTTTAGATTTCAATTTCCAGAACTCCCCAGCCAACATTTTGAAGCTACTGAGATTGAGAAACACTGATCTAGGAACTCTGCAAGGATTTCTGCGAGACAAGTCATCTTAAATCAGTAAACAATCAAGAACATGAGAATTGGGATTCCCACTGCATTTTTTTGTTCTACCACAGCATCTCATTAAATTGAAGCCAACTTGTAATTCTTGGAACATCAATGTATATTATTAGCAACCAAAGAAAAATGTTATAGATTTTGAAGCATAATTTACCACTAAGGGTGGATGTGTGGGGGTAGAAGAATAATCTGACTAATAATCCAACACAGATTGCTGCCCTTTCTGAGTTCAGGGAATTATTTAAAGAGTCACATTATTGTCAGGAGTCACAACTCATATATCTCAATTCTCTGGAACTTTTTCTTTCTTTATCCATTAGCGTTTGCCAGCTGATTTCATCATGGGCCAGTGGCCTTTTCCATACCGCTTATAAGTTTGTGCCTCTGTAGTATACATAGCCACTTTTTCTAGTTATTGCAGAAGTTCTCTCCTTTTTTGTACCAGTAACAATTCTATGAAAAGCCATATATGTTAAAACAATGATTCTTTCCTTTAATTTTGCAATTGCTACAATTATTGCTTAATGGCATCTTTTTATAAAAAGTGGGGGGAACGGCAGCATGTTTTTCTTGTTAAAAATAACTCTTGGAAGGCGGGCTACACAACCCTATTAGGGGGATCATTATACACATTTCTGCGATAAAAGAAAGGCTGACCTTTTAAGCAGTTTTTAAATTTGCCAGCTTCTGTAAAGCTTTCCATAAATCGTCTGCCAAGTTTGGGAGAAAAGCTGGCCAGCTTCCTGCAATTCACATCTGCGGTCAGTTTATGCACAGTAAGAATTTGCCCCATGAATAACATTGTTTGTGCCAATGTATTCCATCCAATAGAAAACATGGCCTTTGTACTGCTATATGGTAGAAGCAGGTGGAAGCATATGAAGAACCTTCACTAGGCCTACAAAGAAATTGCTAAATTGGGCTATAAAACAGATTCGCCCTTTCCTAAAAAAAAAAAAAAAAAAAACCTCTACTTAACAGAACACTATGGATGATTCATGACTATTTCTGCCTAATGTACATTACCAAATCTGCAAACAAATGTAAAATTAGCATCAGTAGAAATATGGTTCCTAAAACACAGAAAACCATGGTTCCACTTTTTTTTCCTGCAATGGCCAGGACACCCCATCTTTGACTCCCTGTTTAGAAAATATTCAGACAAACCAGAATATGGATCTGGCAAGAGGAAGTGGGGGGATGGGCTAGGCTTAGCCTTGAGAATACAAGTCTGAGAGGATATGTTTGTACCCTTTAGAGATGGAAGGAATATCACACAAAAAAAGGTTGAAACCTATTGTCTAACATTTCAGACTGCAGGGAATGGAATAAATAGAGAGGCGGTGAAATACTAAAAATAATTCAATACTGGAAACAATGACCCTGAAAGATAGTAGTCTCCATTTTGCACGATTCACTTAGAGAGGAAAAATAATGAAATTTACCGCAGTGGAGGAATGGATTGTGAAAATGTCTCAGTTTGCAGAAAAGGTGAAATTGACCTGTTTGGTCAGGACAAAAAAACAGCAAAAACTTTTCTGCAAGACGAGAAGCCTTATATGGATATTTGACCGAAAGATGAAAAATTGAGTTGATGATTTATGGATTTGAAGATTGAGAAAGATGCTGTGTTGCCAAGGGTCAGGAAGTGGAAGGTTCCAAAGAATTTGATTCTTGAGGATCCAGAGACAAAGAACATACTGGTTGGTAAGGAAATTATAAACTTTATTACTAACTTTAGCAGGCATATTTAAACACATTAAAATATATGAAAAACAGAATGTATCAAGTAAGATAATAACTCCTCTTTCAGCATTATTTTGATTTAGCTTGGTCTAAGATGCTCAGAGTTTCCCTGTTGAAACTATGGGTAAGTCTGTCCATGTGTTATAAAGATAGAGAGTTTTTGTCATGTCTTCTGAATGCTAGTTGGTGTCATGGATGTGTTCTGCTAGTCTTCTGTCTATCTGTCCTGTATAGTGGCTGTTTTTACAAGGGTTACCCATAAAATAGATTACATTTTGCGATAGAAAAAAAAAACAAATTATAGGAAAAAAATGTATTATATACACTTGAAAGTGACACTTAAATAGTACTTTTCAACATATTCACTGAACAAATTGAGGCACTTATAACATAGCAGTGAACAACCTTTGTAATTCCATTCTCATAAAATTCAGCCGCCTGAGACTTGAGCCAGTCAGTCACGCCCTCCCGCAGTTCCGCAGTTCCGCTGTTCATCATGAACGTTAGTTTGGCCATTTTAAACTTAATGCACCATTGGTGCACTCCACCTTCAGTGATAATGTTGTCCCCGTACACTTCACACAGTTGCCGA
>JAEANM010014263.1:0-14071 GCA_017656035.1 Myanophis thanlyinensis
GATTAGAAATTTAAAAATTTAAAACAGTTAGAAATTACAAATTTAAAAAACTGATTTAAAAACTAATTTAAAACCCCAAACCAATAGTACTTAGGCCAGACCGGCCTGTTGGAACAAATAGGTTTTTAATGCGCACCGGAAGGTCCATAGGTCCGTGATGGTCCAGATCTCCGGGGGCAATTCGTTCCAAAGGGATGTTTCCTTATCAGACTCCCCAGTGCCTTCAACGATGGCAGAATTTCTAATGTCTTCACTGGAAAAATTGGGATACATTCAGAGATGGATCTGCCTTGAAAATAGTCCATGTTGAACTGCATAGCACAAACGTCACCACGGGAAATGTTTTCTAATATTTTGAATTGTGTCCTAAACTTTTCTTTGATCACATTTCTGCCATAAAATGTTTTATTAAATTTGCTAATGTTCAGTTCCATAGGAGTCATGGGCCCCAGATTTTGGACAGATTCTGTAAGCTAGCTCATTTGTGGTACTTTGGCTGAAAATGTCTATGGAGATTCTCAATCATCTAGGTCATGGTTGACCTAAAAGTACTTTTTCCGAAAGACAACTGGAGTTTTTTTCTTTGAAAATCTTTCATTCTCATCCAAGAACTGAAGAACCTGAGAAGCTAAACATTTTCAAAGAAAATACCAAGAAAGTCCAGTTTTGAAAAAAAGCAGCTTTGAGACTTGGTTGAAAATGTTTTGCTGTATATGCACCATTTCAAGATCAGAGGAAAGTGAGTTTAATAGTGTGCATGTGTATATAAAATTTTATTTTTATTGATTTGCATAAGCTATCAGTTGTTAGATGTGCAGGAGTCTTTGTGTTGAGTTGGATAGGTGTATTGGGAGATAATCATCCAGGCTGAAGAGGCACTTCACTGTGCATCTTAACACTGCAGTTCCTTAACAGCCACTGCAAGGAACGCCTTTCAGTTTAGAAAACCTGTCACTGGACATAACACTCAGCCAAAATAGACTTTGGTTTTTAAACAATGCTCAAATCCTTATAGATGCAAATGTATTTTAATTTGTTGCTTGTGATTGTGTCAACACCACACAGCAGATCAAGTGAGAAAAGATTTATATGTGCTTCTTTAAGCAAAGCTTATATATCCACATTTTGTGTATGTGGAATTTGAACTATCAGTGTGTATACAATACTCAGCCCTCTGGCTGTGTCTGAACCTTGGAAATTGTCTCCTTCCAGCTCTCTCTTAATTTCATACATACGGAACTTGTTAAGTACGTATTACAAACCCTGTTCAATTGCAATCACAGTAACTGTATTGCTTTAGGGTTTTTTTACACTTACCTTTTGGAATTTGAAGAGGAAAAAAACTGAATGCGGATTATCAGTGTAGACTTTGATAGTACCATATGATTTATTTCTCAGGGCAAAAGTTCCCCAGAATTGCAACATCAATGCTTTGATCTACTAAATCAAAGGGGCAGCTAAGAAAGAAAGGCAAGCGAGAGAATTACGACTCGGCTGCAAGACAGAAAAATATCAGCCCTTCCCAATTACAGGTGAAGGCTGAAGTAGGTCACCCAACAAGTTATTAAGTAGCATAATCGAGTGGTTTAAGGTTGCAGAAATGTTAGCTGAAGTTGTGAAAAATATCCACTTCTTGTCGGAATGATGCCTGCATAAGGTCACTTGAAGGCCTGGTTTAAGCAACATGATATATTGTTTTGTATAAACACTGAAATATGAAGATATATCAGTCCGTTGAGGTATGCTTATTTGTGGCCATGGTAGAAATGTTACGTTACATTAAGCAGAATGTGTCTGTTTGTCTGCCTCTCCAGCTATCTTGGGGGAAGGGGGGGGGCAGGTCTGTATATTATATAGGGGTTTTTTTTCATAGTTCAGCAAGCCAAATCTCTCATTTGTTAAAATCAGATTGGGAATTAAGAAATTTGAAACTCTATGTATTTCATCAAAGTATTAGGTTTAGGTTTTAGGTTAATCTGAGGAAGTGGAGAATCAATCAGAACTTGAAGAGGAGGAATTTCTGGAAAGCAGCTGCCTAGTTTTTAAAGAAGTAAAAGATGCTGCAAAACTGCCAACAATTTAAGAAAGACGACTAATTTGGCACTCCATTTTTAAGTTTTCAACTTCTTCTCCAACAATATTTATTTATTAAACAAATCCATATACTGTAGCCACCTAACTCACTCATAAGTGACTCTGCTTTATATACTCTAGCTTCCAACTAATCCAGGTGTCAAACTCAGTCACGTGATGTAGCGCACCTTTTTCCCCCTGTGCTGAACTGGGTGTGGACGTGGCCAGCGTGTGATGAATCCAGTCTGCGGGCCGTGAGTTTGACACCCGATGTAATTCATCCAGTCCATGGCTGGCTGGGGAATTCTGGGAGTTGAAGTCCACAAATCTTAAAGTTGCCGAGGTTGGACACTAATCACTAATCAAGTTCCACACCCAGGGAGCTTGACTAACCATCAGCTTTCCTAACTCCTGCACAAGAGTAAATTATTTTATAAAATGTTACTTCAATTGTGGTTCAATAGAAACATTTCGGTAGGAAATTCTGGATTGTAAGCATGGATTTTTCCCAAGATCTGGATGTTAGGATGCCAGCACAGATTGATTATAAGCAGCTGACAGTAATGATATGCTTCCTTGGGTCCTCAACTACCTATATTCATTCTCAACTCTGTGACATGTTTCCTTAGGGCCACACAAGCATTTTAAAAATACAGCTCATTTTCCTATAACATGGAATTATAACTGCCTAGAAATAGTACAACTAATAACTAATTTTATTTGAATGGTCATCCGTCTATGAGTCCCTTCCCTCCAATCTCTGCCAGGCAGTTCAGGTTAACCATAATTCAGAGACATACACACAAATTATGACCAAAACACAAAATAGTCAGGGAATACCCTGGAAAAAATAATTTTTTTTTAATTGAAGAACAGAATTCCAATTGATAGATTAGAGGGCAAGTCAATATCAGGTCTTCGGGCAAAAATTATTACTTTTGCCTCCAGAAGCCTTTAAAGTGACATGATGCACCTTAAATAAATTAAGGGGACAGCAGTTCTCTTTCGTCATTGATGCTTCACTTCATGCTCTTGGCAAAATCTTCACCTTTCTTGATGGAAGCTTTCAGCTCTGCAATGGCCCCGGCCACCATCTTCTCTTCAAAAGGAGTTATCTTGCCAATACCCAAGTTTTTCTCAATACCATTTTTCTGAGAGCAGGGAAAGCAAGATTGAAAATTAGCACAGTGTAGTAAGGCATTAACAGCAAGCACAACTTTTCACTGGAAAATCATTAGCTCCTTTAAACCATAAGATTACATGGGAGCCAGAAAACACATAGGCAATTCCCAAGTTTCAAAATGGGTCAAATTAGCTGAGCCATATTTAAGAGAAAGCTCTTGATAAAAAATTGTGTCAATGATGCATACTAGTAGCCTACAAATGAACTGCTGTTAAGTAATACTTTGGCCTGACCTGTCCTAGTATTACTATTATTTGACTAGATTCTTACACTATCAAGAGCTAATAGACCACTGTGTACATTTGTCCACTGGACAACTGCCGCAGAGCTACTATAGTTCCTACTCATCATGTATTTACCCTACGTAGGCTACCAATTAGAGTACTAGTTTCAATGTAATAAGTACAAACATGGACTTTGGAAGCTTGATTAGTCAAGGATCTGATTGACAGAAAACTGCCTCTGCAAATCAAGGGACCTACTTTTAAAGGTCATCATCTCAAATGTTATCAAGATCATTTGTTACTGGCCATTGTTACAGGACCTTAGTCTTAGGGCTTGATATCTTAAATTCCATCAGTCACAGTCAAAGAACCGGAGTCTACTCCAGCAGAAACAAAAAGTGCACTTTTTTTCAGGGACATTTCAACCACCATTAGTATATGTAAGTTTACAGACTGGGGTTCAAATGGCTGTTTATCAATTAGACAACCCCTACGTCCCACCAATAGTATACATACTAGTTGAAACCCATAGATCTAAGGGATCATCTCTCCTGTTAGAATCCTGTTTGAATTTGTACAACACCCAACATGGTCAGAAGCATCATCTTCCTGCCACACAGGAAGGCTTCCTTCTACACTGATTTCAGGTTATCAAATTCATCATCTTGGAACTGTTGCAGTCCAATCCTCTGCATTTCTTTTTTGACAGGCTTTTAACAGTTTGTTTGTTTTAGTATCAACTTTAATATATTGTGCTAACTATTCTGAGTACTCTGCAAAGCAGGAAAGCAGAGCAGAAATGAAATTTTTTTGGGCTGCTTTTTAAAACAAATGCAAATAACAAATATCAGGCAAAGACAGCTCCACAGCAGCCCATACTGTGAGAATCTATTCCTGTGGTATAGGAACAGACATGTTTCCCCATATTATTTAATGTTACCTAATTAAAAATGTCTGCCATAATCTATTTTTTGATTAATATTACTATATGTTGCAGTCTTGCTGCTCTGCTATTTATCTGAATGCTGATTTATAGCTAAGATTGCTTTCATTAATTATGTACCACTGGGAGTTTTTTCCCCCTAAAACATAAAGTGGTTAACAATTACATCACTAGAAGACAATCATACATAAAGCAAATTAAATTAAGAGCTGTCCAGCTTATGTACCCCAAGTAGCAGAGGTGTTGAAAAGTAAGGACATTCTGTTTCCTCTGACCGGACGAAGGCGCATTCAATGACACCTTCTTTCCCATTCATAGCATCTAGAACTGAGAAGACAAACCGGGCACCAGCATAGGCCATGGACAACGTAGCTGATCCTGTTGGAATAAAAGGGGAGGATACAAAGATAAGGAAATAGTTCTGTGGAGTTTCCCATAGATTTTCCCAATATAAATATAATAGTAATTGTTTCATTTAAATCACTGAAATACATTTAAGTATAATAAATTAGGGATAATGCTCTCATTAGTTTTCCTAAGAATCAATGTATTGTCTCTTACGGAGACAATAAAGTTGATCCATCCTACAGAATTACTTGAGATCTCAACAGCATTAATTGGGTTTTTTTCTTTCTTATTTGTTGTTGGGGGTTTTTTTGGTAGAGGAAGATTGGCTAACAAGATTGCGTATGTCATCTTGGCTAGAGATAACTTTTTGGCTCTATCCTTTCTTAAAGAATTTCAAATAAAGACTGTAGTAATAAGGTCTCATACATTGAGAACAATTAATCAGTGGAGCAGCATGCTTCCGAAGCTTGTGGGTACTCCATCACTAGAGGTTTTTAAGAAGAGATTGGACAGCCATTTGTCCAGAATGGTATAGGACAGGGCTGTCAAACTCGTGGCCCACAGGCCAGATGCGTCATGTGCTGGCTCCTTCCCCACCCCATTTAGCAAAGGGGGAAAAAGTCCCGATACATCACGTGATGCTGTCACAACGTGAGTTTGACACCCTGGTATAGAGATTCCTGCTTGAGCAGGGGGTTGGACTAGGAGACTTCCAAGCTCCCTTCCAATTCTGTTATTCTGTATTCTCCTTTCCTGTTTCTTTTCTACTATGTTTAGCTTATAAGCCTGAAGGCAGAGCCTGACTTGTTCTTAATCTGTGAAGTGTGGTACACATTAAAAACTTCACAAAAGGGAGCAAAAGCTAGTCAGACA
Source organism: Myanophis thanlyinensis (assembly GCA_017656035.1). Lineage (NCBI taxonomy): Eukaryota > Metazoa > Chordata > Lepidosauria > Squamata > Homalopsidae > Myanophis > Myanophis thanlyinensis. The sequence continues at coordinate 5,645 of JAEANM010014263.1, forward strand.
CCGCTTTCCAAAGACAGCATGTTATCCTGAAAAATAGCAGCAGGGAACCTGTTTCTTTACTATTCCTCTTTTCTAGTACTTGGCTCCAACTGTCAGCTGCCCTGAAATCTGAAAAAATACAGAGAAGTATGCCTTTGCCCTCATTATAAGCAGAGGGCTTTTGTCAGCCTCCCCAAGAGTTGTGGAAGGATAGGAAAAATCTAATTAGCAAGCCCTAAGAAATCAAGGACATGAAAGCTTAATCTAACTGAAGCAGCAGAGTTAAAAACAGTACTGGTTTTTATACTGAAATGATCAACTGCTAATGACCGGCACTGTGTATGCCTGGGGGGTGGTTATCCATTTGCAGCAAGAAATAAGCCTCACTTAGGAATGCAAGTTGCCCTTGCGTTCCATAATTTCAACTGATAAGCAGGGATCTTGGTTTGTATGTACATATGATTTCGTGTATATGCATGTAGGCAGTCCTTGACTTACAACTGTAATTGAGTCTGGCCATTGTGAATGTGCCAGTCATAAAGTGGGTGACCAATCAAATTTTACTTTTTTTTTTCAATGTTCATTAAGCAAACCCATATTTTACTATGGGCCAGTTTTTGCTAGAAACTGGAAATAATTGCTGGTTTCCCTGAAAAAGTGTCGTACATCATGATCATGGGACTGTGGGACACTGCAAAGAGTATAAATGCAGGCCACCTGCCAAGCACCCCAAATGTAACCATGTGACATGAGTGAGAGCAACCATCAGAATTTCAAAGCCAGGTCATAAATAGTTTGGGGGGGAGGGGTTTGTTGAACTTCAAATGGCTACTAAGCAATTGGTTGCAAGTCAAGGACCATCTTTACTGGCTTTGCTTACTTGGCAAAGAAACAAAATGTAATATTTTATGCATACATTAAATTTTTAAGGATTACGTTGCCTGTACAGTACATTTGCTCAGATTTTAATGGACCAGACCAGCCAGGCTTCCCTCTATAGCAGAGACAACAAGACTTTCCCCACTATAAGCTCAATGCACTCACTGAGCAAGCAGCATTAACATCCAGCAGCAAAATCAAGAGGCTTCTCACTGAGATTATGAAAGGGCTTGTAAAAGACAAACTGTTTCATTTGATTTAGTTATCTGTTCATTATTATTGGCATATTAATATGGCAATCTATTTCAAATTAATGGCACTGTGCAATTAGTAATAATTAAAAATAATATCAAAATATAAAACACTAAAACATATACATGGAAAAAATGCAGCCAGGATAAAAACCACAAAATATGTCAGCACAACCATTGCATGGGCTTTTAAGAAGCACGCTCAAATCCCCAGGCCCGGCAATAGAAGCTATTGGATAAACTCTTTCCATCACCAGCCAAACAAATTAGTCTGAATAAGGTGGTCACAAGAAAGCCATGGGGAGCCTTGAGATAAAGCTGACCCAGGAGATCACAAACGAGGAACCGATCCATTGTGTGGACAGCCCTTATGAGAGGAAGATGGGAAAAGTGCTGATATGCAAGGAAGAAAATGATTGTAGCTGTGGAATTTAATCCCCCAATTTCTCATTATTAAGTCTCATGCTGTTTCTTGCAGTTACACATCAGAATACTCATCTATACTACAGACAATCCAGATAGAGGGAAAATATTCCACAAACTAACCTGCGCCTGCTTTTGCTTTGACAACTTCCGTTCCAGCTTCCTGAATCCTTTCAATGAGGGTCACCAGCTGATTTTCAGGAAAATCCACTTTTGGTGTGCACTGCAGTAGGAAAGGAGCACAGGATGTATCTCATCTCTTCCATACTCTTATATTATAGATTTTTGAACAGGAACTTTCAACATCAGAACTGAAGCTTCTTTCGCTATCCCTTAAGTGACACACCAATCAAGAATCAGATCTGCATTAGCTCATATTGCGGGCCCAGCCTTCAAGTCAACATTCGTACATTTGTGCTCCAAGAGCAGTGGATTTGGTCAGGAAAAGAAATTATTGAGTCCAAATCTTCTACTCCACCATTTCTCAACTATCTTCCCCCACTTTTCCAGAAGAAAGCAACTGAGAGATTCATTCTAAATGAAAACAACATGGGGGCTGATCATTGGGGCAAAGACTTGAAGAAGGGGTTCAGTATTTAGTTTTCTAAGAGAACTTTAAAATAAAAGTGCATACTCATGTCTGCCTGTACTGTTACATTCTAGACCAGTTGAAGCTTCCAAAAGTTCAAGAGAACCCCATGTAGGGCACAAAGGAGTCGTCCAGCCGTGAGGTGATCAGGGCAAGTGACTGAAGGGGCATCTGATCTAGGAAAGGGTGCAACTGGCACATCATCTGAACCTTCATAGCCACAAATGCCATCTGCTTATTCAGCAGGAGCTACGACTCTAGAGGGACCCCAGAATTGTGCAGCTTTCTTGAATGGTGAAGTGCAAATCCACTCAGGCTCAAAGCTGGAATAGCCCCGATCTGGGCGGTCTAATCACAGCCACTCAATTTTGATTAAGACTGAGCCAGAGATGGTTCCTCCTTGTCCAAACCTGCAGCTTCCAGGCACTGGGACAGAACCTTGACAGCTTCAATTGGCTGGCCTACAACTGAAAGATATAATTATACTCCAATTTCAAAATTAGGCTACTTTCGTATGTTCGTACACAGAGCTGCATTTGACAAGTGGTTGAAAGCACAGACCAGCTTCTTCCCAAATTCTTTTCATGGGTGTCCTGTGTCAAGGTATTTCTATGGGTGCATTACTTGGAACACTGACATCCTGCAGTTCTACATAGTGATATGAATTTTGAATGCTCCCTTATCAGCCAGAACTACTCAGAGAAATGTAATTGCATCACACACCTGTGAGATTAGGGGGATGATGGTTTTCCCTGCATGGCCACCGATCACAGGAACATTGACACGAGCTGGATCCAAGCCCTGTGGAAACAGCAGCTTTCAAGATCTGTTTGGAACTCAGCTCTGCACCAAGCTGGGTAGATCACAGGCAAGCACAATGTGCATAATTCAACAGTAAAACCTCCCACTCCTCACAAAACAGAAAAAAAAATGGAAAATGAAAAAAATGTGAGAATGAGATGTATAGTTTATAAATCTTCCTTTTACGTTTTTTGGTCAGAGAATTGAAATTCAAACACTGTTTAGGTTCTCGGTTCCAACTGTGTTCTGACCTGGAAATTTTCTCAATTTAAAAACATACAGCTTGTTACCTCGAGGGCCATACCAGGGCTTTGCATGTCATGCTGAGAGATGCACTTCACTTAAGCCAGGAGGCTTAATGGTAAAATGTAACATTAAGCCTTTTTTTCATTGTACACTTCAATATCCCCAAACTAAACAAAAATAGCTAACATTTTTAGTCTTGTTTATTCTAGGGAGCTTTAGGAACACAAATGGGATGCTGGTGGCCCTCCTGAAGACCCAGGTGATGCTTCTTGCAACTCAATTCTGAGTTACTGAAAAACCTGACAGGCTGCAATCAGCCAGGCTGTTTCTATGATCTGCAACAGGAAGAAGTACACATTTGCAAACTGTTCAGGATATCTTAGAAGTATTCTAGCCATGTAATACCAATAGAGATGAACTGCTGTTTCATAACTGGGCATCTCTGCAACAATTTACCAATGTGGTTGGTCCAAATGTGGTCAGAGAACAGAGATTCTTTGGCCGTTTCTTCTTTACGTCCTAACAGCAGACTAATTCTGGAAATGATTGTCATGCAGCCAAACCATGTCATGGGAAGCCTATTTATGATCCTAGCAAGCCTAATGCCAAGGTGACAAGAGGACATACTGTCCTGTACAAATGGACAGATGTGGTTTGCAGTTGGCCAGGAACCAGTTTTTCACAGCTTGGCTTTGGAGAGGACAAGTTTTCTCCTGCTCACTAAGCCTTTTTAGCTAGCAAAAGAAATCTCAGAAGAACAACTATTATATTAGCCTCAATGTCTATGGAGATTCTCAGTCATCCAGGTCATGATTTCCCAAAGGTGCTTTTTCAAAAGGTAACTGGACTTTCTGGGGGTTTTTTGAAGACATTTTGCTTCTCATCCAAGAAGCTTCTTTAACACTTGTTATGAGAAGCTAAACGTCTTCAAAGAAAAACCAGAAAGTCCAGTTGCCTCTTGATAGTGCATCTTTGGGACAACTATTAGCCTCCTTCACAATCTGTTAATCAGGGGATAACACCAGTGGTGGACTTCTAGTGTGCCTGTTTTTCTAGCCTATTCCTTATCTTAATTGCCCTGCTGCTTTAAGTGTTTCCAGACTCTGGGTTAAGAGACTGAAATATAAGGTTGTTATATTGTAACAGCCTTAATGGTCCTTGGCAGTACACCCAAACTTTTCTATCTGTAGCTGAGCTTCTCTGGAGTTTTTTGCCCCAGAGTTTTTTGTGGTACTTTTATTTCTGGGGACTGACTTTCTTAAAGGTGGTTAAAGGGTTGTTTTAAGCTTTTTACACTGCTATAGTGATTCCTGGCACTGTCCTGCTGGGATACACTTCCAACACAGCTGGAACAGCTACTTACAGAAGAGTTGGCATAGCCATAGAAGAAATGGCTGAGGCAGGATGCAAGCTTGGCATTCTGTCTGATTTTTTTACTGCCTTTGGGGGCATGTGATTTTTCCTTAAATCTGGATGATTACCTTAGGATATCTTGTGAAGTGAGTGAGACCATCTGGCATCTTTAAGTGGTACAAATGGATTTAATGATTGCTTCTTCTGGATGCTTTGTCAGTTCACTGAGCACAGGAGTCTCTTGTGTATGGGTATTCTTCAGTCATCCAGGTCATGGTTGTCCCAAAAATGCCCTTTTCAAGATATAACTGGACTTTCTTGGTTTCCAGGAAGTCCAGTTGCTCTTGAAAAAGCACCTTTGGGACAGGAGTCTCTTGCATTGCTTCGGAGTGGCCAAGCACATGATTGCCCATTGATAAGTGGATCCTCTTTCCAATTTGTTTTAGTTTGCTCTCATAATAATATGGCATAGTAACATGGCACCAATTGTAGAAAGTTAGCACCCACACCCTCTCTTAGAAGAATGAAATATTTTGAGAAATATTAAAAAGGAAGAATATATTTCCCTGGATGAGAAATGGAGAAACATGTTTTCTTAGAGGGAGAAAGCAGCCCCCACCTTCCTTAATAGCCCACAGAATATGTCAGCACTTAAGAGATAAAGAGATAGATAGCTATATTCATAGGCAAAAATTCCTTGCAGCAAAGACAATGTGATTAGTCCTCACTCAAGATGTTAATTTGTTAACTTGTCTCTTTAGCTCGGCATTTTGTAGACCAAATATGCCCACTCACTTTCTGGAGTTTAAATCCGGATTCTGTGCATGCCGGTTTTCAGCACTGCCGCACATGCAAAGGAACCACACTCCGGAAAAGCCGAACTTCTGGGTTCTGGAACGCATATGCACCCAACAATCAATTGGCCAACACGTATAGGTGCACTGGTTTTCAACACAGCCACATGTGCAGGCAGCTGATCATTGCACGTGCATGCATGCCAGAAACCCAGAAGACAAACAGGCAAACGCACATGCCAGGCGACATGGCTTCGTGTGCCACTTTGGGCATGCATGCCATAGGTTCACCACCATGGGGGTAGGGTTTTGAAGGTTGGGAAACCACACCCGCTGTTAACGTATTTATTATCCATTCACAGCGTGGAACACTAAGGCATAAACAAGCAATGTCCTTGACTTGCTGAGATTGCTAGCATTTATTTTTTACTAGTGTGTAAAATTTAGTCCGTTGTTGAAATTACAGGGACAAACTTCTGAACACAAGCAATGACCCTTCAAGATCAAAGAATGAAAAGTTTATCCTTTGCCATAGCTCATGTGCAAATTGGTCTAATGGTTAAGGCATCAGGCTAGAAACCAGGTGACTGTGAATTCTAATCCCACTTTAGGCATGAAAGACAGCTGGGTAACTTTGGGCCAGTCACACTCTCTCTCAGCCCCAAACACCTCACAGGGTTGTTGTTGTTGTAGGGAAAATAGGGGAGAAAGGAGTTTTGGAAACGCTCTCAACCTTTCTGTTATTTATAACAATAAAGTAGGATTAAAAAATATCTAAAAAATATATGCCAAAAGGGTAATCAATTCTGATTCATGATCACATTGCTTGACCATGCCTGTTTGGTCAATCAATCAATGGGAGAAACTAAAATATACCAAAAAAAAAAAAAAAACCACCTTAGTAATGAGAGAAAAATTATGGCCCCACAACTGATACACGTATTCCTAATCTGTTTTGGATAATTCAAGATTCTTCCAGAGCAGATCCAGGAAAGCACATAGAAATGTACTAATTGGTTCCCAGATTGATAATAGTGTCCTGAATCTTTATGTAAACAGTCAGCTGCAAGCTTTTCCATTATACTACTAGTGCAGACCCACCTCATCATATTATAGGAAGTCTATTAATCAAGAAATTGGTGCCCTAATATACACAGCTCTAATTAGCTCTAAAGGCGAAAAAGTGTAGTAGCTGAAATTTTTCTATGTCTATGCCTCTTCTCAATTTTATTTTAGCAAGAGAATACTGTAACAGTCAAGCTTGGAAAAATAAATTTTGTTGAATCTGACAGGAGGATAGAAAGAAGAATCCATTTCAAGGGAAAATGCTTTGCTGTGAAAATGACACCTTTGATTGCAACCTGACTCTACCAACATACCTTCAATTCAGCTACAAAAGTATTTGCTCTCACAATGTCCAAAGTTGTGACACCAAAAATTGTGTTAGGATTATATACACCATGTTTCTTAAAAATCTCTGAAGTAATTGGGATGGTGGAATTGACCTGAAAAATGAAAATAGTTTATTGCCTCAATTTTAAATATACTACATTCTTTTTGGTTTTTTAATCTTAATTGTCAAATATTTTAAGCTTTCCTTGAAGCAGCTCTTACCCAAAATGTTTTAAAACAGAATTTCAAGTTTATATATTTAATATTATAAGATAAGATATATTATAACATGATAAAACAATCATAAAACAATATGTGAAATTAGATCCATCTTTATTCAATTCCAGCACCTTTTCCTTTATAGTAGAAACTGCAACAAAAATATAAAGGAATAAATCCCCACCAACCGTTTTAATAGGATTCAGAATTCCTTGCATATATCCTAAATAACAGTTCTACATAAACAGTTCTACCATTAGTATCTGTTATCTTTGAACAACCACTTCAGTAATTGGCTGTTCTCTGTTCTGTGGCAGGAAATATGGTACTCTGTCATTCTAATCTGAATGAATATTGAGGTGATGAAAATCTATGTATATGGCTCTCTTGGATACAAGGGGAGTCTGTGTTTAATGCTCAGTAGGCCATTTGGTTTCCACCAGTTATAGCAGGGGTAGGGAACCTTGGCTCTTTCATGACTCATGAACTTCAACTCCCAGAATTCCTGAGCCAGCCATTTTAAGCTGTTAAGACTCAGGTTCTAAGCTAAGGCAAGAGATGCTGTCTCAGGAATTCTGGGAGTTAAAGTCTATGAGTCATGAAAGAGCCAAGGTTCCCTACCCCTGAGTTATAGTAAAAAACAGAGATGTGCTTAAAATGGCAGCAATGTGTCTACATTTCCCTTATGTGACTTATATGTAGCCATTGCAGCCAACCACAATATATTTGCATGATATTTCTCAAAGAACATGGGTGGAATGTGCTTACCGGATTTGCAATAATACAGATAAGAGCTTTAGGACAATGCTGGGCACAAGCAGCTGCCAAGTTAGCAACGATGGTAGCATTTGTATTGAACAGGTCATCACGAGTCATCCCTGTATATTAGTATAAAGAATGTGTTAACAGTGTTCTGCATCCATCCAGATCATACTTGAGATATGTCAACATAATTTACTATCACTCCCTATATATTGAAACATACACTAGAATTGCTCTCCTCATCCAAAATCTGTTTCTTCTATTTCAAGAATATCCTTCAAGATATTCTGGTCTCCAGCAGCTATCTGAATCACAGGGATAAGAAACACTTTACAGATAAAAGATTCCTAACAAACATACCTTTGGACATAACTAGAATTTATACTCTTACAAGAGCAGAATAAACCATCATTCTTTCAATCTCCACACTCAAATGAGTATCAGATCTAAAGTCAAGTGGAAGGTCAGAAATCTCCTTCATGACTACAAAAGAAGTCTCAGACTTTAGACTGACCTTTCCCCACATTTTGAAGGACTGGCAATCTCATCAGAACTTTTTTAGTATTTATCAATTTTGAAATTGCCCATCTCATGCAGACAGGGATTTTGGGTGCTGTACAAATAAATATTAAAACATAAAAATAGCATATAAAAATTTAAAAGACAAGAATGATTTAAAAATCAATGCTAAAACTAATTAAAAGGCAGGGTGGAATATCGGTGGAATAATGTGTGTGTG